>CAUYQU010031893.1:0-59593 GCA_963574635.1 Cheracebus regulus | reverse complement strand
AAAAGAGGTTTTTAAAACCAATTTTTAGACTATTCTAGCCTGGGCAATAAAACAAGAATCCCATTCTCTCTCCCTCTTTCTCTTCTTCTTTCTTTCTCTCTTTCATTCTTTTTTTCTTTCTTTTGCTGTTTCTTTCTTTCTTTCTCCTCTCTTTTTCTAAAAAAAAAAAATAAAAAAAAAAAAAGAAGGGAAAAAAAAAAGGAATGTTATGGCTCATGCAAATACTTCTTACTCTCTGAGGCATCTCCAACCCTGGAAAGGCAAAGGTAAAGGAAACTCTTAAATCAAACTGCATAATGCATCAATACCTATATTAGGTTACAATTACTTTTATATTGCAGATTAAAGAATCCTGTGTCTTTTAGAAGTATTTTATAATACTTTAATTGCACATAAAATTATCTCTATTACTTAAAAAAAAAATCCCTTATCGTGGCCAGGCGTGGTGGCTCACACCTGTAATCCCAGCACTCTGGAAGGCTGAGATGGGTAGATCACAAGGTCAAGAGACCAAGACCACGCTGGCCAACATGGTGAAATCCCGCCTGTACTAAAAATACAAAAATTAGCAGGGCATGGTAGCACATGCCTGTATTCCCAGCTACTCGGGAGGCTGAGGCAGGAGAATCGCTTGAACCTGGGAGGTGAAGGTTGCAGTGAGCCGAGATTGTGTCACTGCACTTCAACTTGGCAACAGAGCGAGACTCTGTCTCAAAAAAAAAAAAAAAAATCCCTCATTGTAGTTTTTTAACATAAATAATTCCCAAAATATCCTCTAAAGGTAGCAGAATCAATGTGAGACGGAACTTCAAAAGACCAATTAGAGGCATATACTTATTTTCAAAAGAACTGAGGCACCAAGTTTTAAGGGACTTGCCTAGTATTCCAAGAAACCCAACATTCCAAAATTTGAGATTATTAATTATGTGCATGAGTACTTTAAAATACAAAGGTAGCACCATAAGACATTTTATCTATGGTAAGAGACAATACTTCTAGTTAACTGCTTCCTGGATTCATAAATACTTTTATCCTCCTAGTTAATCACTAAAGTATGTATCCTAACTTTAATGTGACTAGAGATAAGAAAGAAGATCATGAAAGAAAGCTAAAATCAGAAGTCGTACTCTTAAATGATCTTCATTCACAGTAAAGAATAAACTTAAAAGTTTCTTGAAAAATGCTGTTACCTGGACCAGGCGAGGTGGTTCATGCCCGTAATCCCAGCACTTTGGGAGGCTGAGGCGGGTGGATCACTTGAGGTCAGGAGTTCAAGACCAGCCTGGCCAACATGGAGAAACCCCATCTCTACTAAAAATATAAAAAGTGAGCCAGGCGTGGTGGTGGGCACCTGTAATCCCACCTACTCGGGAGGCTGAGGCAGGAGAATCACTTGAACCTGGGAGGAGGAGGTTGCAGTGAGCCGAGATCATGCCACTGCACTCCAGCCTGGGTGACAGAATGAGAGTCTCAAAAAAAAAGAAAGAAAGAAAGAAAGAAACATAAATTATTGATACTGTCATTCAGTCCTAAATTGAATCTAAATTAAATGCTTTTACAGTCTCCACTAGCCAATGAAAGCAATCCTGAATAAGAACATATGTACTTTATTTGAGTTAGGGTCTCACTCTGTTATCCAAGTTGGAGTACTAAGGCACAATCAAAGCTCACTGCAGCCTCCAACTCCTGAGCTCAAGAGATCCTCCCACCTCAGCCCCCTGAGAGGCTGGGACCAAAAACGTACACCTGGCATTTATTTATGTATTTATTTACTTTTTGTAGAGACAGAGTCTCCCTTCTGTTTCCTAGGCTGGTCTCAAACTCCTGGACTCAAGCGATCCTCCTGTCTCAGCCTCCCAAAGGACCTGGATTACAGATATGAGCTACTACTATACCTGGCCCATATGTACTTTAAATCTATCAAAATGACAGTACTAATAAGTGACAGCTACTTCATATTATGCCCCAGTATCTATTTTTCTTATGTTATCTTTTTTTTCATATATATATAAGGGAAGAATGAAATTCCAGGCTTATAAACACAAGATATAAAGAAACAGAATGGGAAATCCCTAAAGAAAAGGAAGCTTCTGAGGAAAGACTTCCTTAGAAAACAAAAGCAAAATCACTTTTAGATGAAACAGAAAGAGAGAGAAAGAGAGAGTGAAAGAATATATGGGTATAAGATCAAGTTTCTTTTGGAGTGATAAAAATGGCAATGGTTACACAACTGTGTATATATTAATAACCACTGAACTGTACCCTCTAAATGGGTAACCTTTATAGTATGTAAATTATATATCAATAAAGCTGATTTTTTTTAAAAAAGGAAGACAGTAATAAAAGAAGCACAAGTAAGAATTACACAAGAGCACCAGGGTATTTAACAATGCTCTGATAAACTTCATGGACAAAAACATATCTTTACATAGCTTCTGTATATGAAGAAGGCCAAGCTGCAAACTAATTTATCTTTTAAGGCTCTTCTACTAGAGGATCAGGAAGATAGTTATCCTAAAAAAAATAGTTGCAGACACAGTTATCCTAAATTCAGTAAAATATGTGATAAAAATCTTTATAAGTTATTGTAAACAAGATGAAGAAATAGAAACTAAATAAAATAGATGACTTCTAAACAACAGCACCCAAAAAATGTATAGGTTCAACCTGGAGGAAAGTGGTTATTATATCAACAACTTGAACAAATATATTGAATTTTCAAATGACAAAGTAAGCTTAAAAGGGATCAAATCTTACGTCATAACTCATCACAGATCATGAAAGACTGGAATATCTGCCCAAAGGAATAAGGTGAAACTTAACAAGGATGCATGTAACAGCTGGTAAAATCTGTTCTTGTGCAACAAACTTACATGTACACACTCTATTTCTCTCTCTCTCTCTCTTTTTAAATCTAGAAGTGATTTTACTTTTTTGTTCTAAGGAACTCTTACTTCAGTCTGCCAAGACTAGGGTCATTATTTTCTTTTTATTTATTTATTTTTTCACACAGGGTCACACTCTTGTCACCCAGGCTAGAATGCAGTGGTGTGATCATGGGTCACTGCAGCCTTGACCTCCTTGCTCAGGCGATCTTCTCACCTCTGCCTCCTGAGTAGCTGGGACTATAGGTGCACACCACCATGCCCAGCTACCTTTTTAAATTTTTTGTAATGACAGGGTATTGCTATGTTGGCCAGGCTGGTCCTGAACTCCTGGGCTCAAGCAATCTTCCTGCCTTGACTTTCCAAAGTGCTAGAATTACAGGCGTGAGCCACTGTGCCTGACCTGATTATTTTCTTATATATTTTTTCTATTAATGCTGCTAATAATTTGTGCAATAATGTGTAATCAACTCACCTAACAGTTCATTATAAATTTTAGTTAACCAAAATGCCAAGGTAAGTGCACTGCTTAGGTATCCATGTAGTAGAATTAGGGCAAGTGCAATACAGTAACTTCATTAACATAAACTATTAATATGTATATAAGAAAAGTAGCTAAGCAGAAAGGGAAGCAAGTTCAGAAAATCAAGAATCTGTCTTATGTTGGTGCATTAGCGTAGAGCCCAGGGCAACTGGAAAAAGGAAACAGAGAAATGAAATCAACATTTTCAGATATTGAAAATAAATTAATGCTTTGCAATGTTGGGTGGAAAGGCAAACAATGTAAAAATACACTGACTGGTTGGCTTGTTTGATCATTCTGTAAATTCCAATAGATCCATTTATGTCACTGATTATTTCTGGGTTAATTCAATCTTTTATGATTCAACACTGTCTATAACAGGGTGGAAGAATTTCACTACAGTGTGTCAAATTTAAAGTAGACAGAAATCCTATTCTGAAGCACAGGACAGTGAAAGAGAAGAAAAAAGCTGATAATTTAATCGGGCAATTTAACTTTTTTGTTGGTTTGTTTCTTTTCAGTTGGGTACTGTATGTCCAAACGGCTGATCACCCAAATCCCCTTTTCTACTGCTTTACTGTTACTGGTCATTCCAGGAAGTGATGAAAAGACCTCAAAAGAGTGCAGGGAGATAAACCACAGGAAACAGCTGGGAAAAGACATGTTTTTCATGCTGTTCTCATGCAGCAAAATAACAACAGTAATAACACTATTACAGCTACTATTTATTGATCACTTTGTGGGGGCCAGGCTCAGTATATCAATTTTCTCATTTAACCTGAAAACAATCCTATGAGATAGCTTTTATCAATAAAGAATGTGATATCTGTATGACAGTAAAAAAAGAAAAACACATGGTAAAAGAAAGAAATGATAAAGTTTAGGACAGCGGCTTCCTTTGATGGGAGACAAGGAAAAACAGAAATAAGCAGAGCTGCACAGTGGGTTCACAGGTGTTCTTTTTACTAAAATATGTGACCAAATCAAGTACAATAAAATTAGGGCTATATATGGATAGTGCACAGCCTCACAGAGATGCTACAAGGCTTAAGTAAGATGATCTCTTAAAAAGGATTTTAAGTTCTTATTCTTTCTTAGAATTTTCATCCCTACCTCACCCTTGTTGACCTAAGAGCTGGCATTTGGTATTCAACTGCTTTGGGGTCAGAGAGTAAAACTCAAAATTGTCAGAAAGTCCATCTACTTACTTTATCAGTTTTCTCAAGACTGTCTTATTTACTGTTGAGTGGTAACATAAAGTTGTACAAATAATACTATTGACTTCCACATATACAGAGATGAATAATAAAAAGGGGATAAAAAGCTCTGTAAATAAGATATTCAGTTGTCAAGTAAGCAGCTAAAGAGAAATATCTGTGGAAAAAAGTATGCTCCTTTGTGTTGGGAGTGCTTTAAAAATTTACCAAGAAGTAAACTAATGCTCAGAACAGATATTAGTTACTCAAACAATGAATGCTCTCTGATATAAAACACAAACATTAAATCCTGAAAAATCCATTTTAAAACATTTTAATCTTGTTTTAAATATTAGATTTTACTTTTAAAAAACTCTAAATGTGAAGCTACTCTAGGAATCTGAGTTTAAAAAAAAAAAACCTTCAAAAAATGGTTTGGGAATGAACTGCCTTACTGTTCCATTCTCCATTAACTACCTCAATCAGCTGGTAAATGCCAAGGCTATAATTTCACATTAGACACTCTAACACAAAATGCCTGGCATCTCCAATGTGCCAACATAGTTCTGCATTGAAGAGAGACAGCATTCATTTTGTTAAAAACACTTCAAGCTTGACAGTCATCATACTTGGCATCTCTACTGGAAAAAATGTACTGGCTGCAGGTCCATTCGATATTTGGTTTCTAAAAGAGTATGCAGTTCAAGAATAACTGGTAGGTGATGCTCTGTTTTAACAAATTTTTCTCATTTTCTAAGTTTAAGCCAATTTATTAGTCTGCTGCCATGTATTTATTCATATAACTTCCTCCAGATTGTATTTCATTATTGTTTTCCTAAAACAATCTAGTGTTTTAAAGTCATTTTAAATAATATACAGCAGTATAAATTACATCAATTTGGGGAATAAGAAAACTAGCTTGAGTTCCACAGACAATATAGCATACCCATATATTTTTTTCCACTAGGTATTATTTTTCACTTAATAACTTTAAAATTATATTCAGCCAGTCACAGTGGCTCATGCCTGTAATCCAGGCACTTTGGAAGGCCAAAGTGGGAGAATGACTTGAGTCCAAGAGTTTGAGATGAGCCTAGGCAACACAGCAAGACTTCGTCTTTACAAAAAATACAAAAATTAGCCAGGCGAGGTGGTACAAGCCTGTAGTTGCAGCTACTCGGGAGGCTAAGGTGGGAGGACTGCTTGAGCTCAGGAGGTCAAGGCTGCAGTAAGCCATGACTGTGCCACTGTACTCCAGCCTGGGTGACAGAGCAAGACCCAGTCTCAAAAAAAAAAAAAAAAATTTGTTTTCGAAATAATCTCTTAGCATGAAAGACAATGGAATATACCAGTCACCTAACTATTCTGATTATCTACATTTTAAATTTCTTTTTTGTTTTCTTTCTTAAGAAATTACTTGAGTATATCTTAGAAGGAACAAAACTCTCAAGTCATCAAGGATCCACACACCACTGAGAAAACCATTTATGATTTATTTTAATGTTTAGATACCTTTCAAAGGATGTGAGGCCTTGGAGCCTAAGCAGAATAAGGAAGGCATCTGTATGAATTGCCTTACTGTGTTCCATTCTCCATTAACTACCTCAATCAGCTGGAAAATCCCAAGGCTATAATTTCACATTAGACACTCTAAAACAAAATGCCTGGCATCTCCAATGTGCCAACATAGTTCTGCATTGAAGAGAGACAGCATTCATTTTGTTAAAGGCATCTAGTTTCCTAAGGTAGGAAAGTAGAAGATTGACTAGAGTAAAAAGGGCATTTCCATACATGGGCAGCCCAGCATGGGGTGTTGGAGTTCAAATGGGGTAGGGAAGACATCTATAGGGGTTGAGGGAGCAGGAGCAAATGGCAGTTTTAGGCAGGGTATCAAAATTCTAGTAGGATGAGCAAGATAGGAGGCTATGTACCTAGTAGGGCTGCCCAAAGTAGGGAGTAAGAAATCAAGTAGAGTCAGGAGGGTGTTCACAGGTGAGCAGGAGGACAGCCCTAGGTATCAAGAGCATCCATGTAGGAGGCAAGCTATGAGAGGCCATAATTAAGGTAATTAGGGTATTAATGTGTCAGAAAGTGGGAGGCAGTGGCAATGGGAGATTGGTTACAAGAGGAGATTGATCAAATAAGCAAATATAATAAGATGAAAGGAAATCAAGTTTCTCAATGTCAAAGAGTGAGTTACAAACACAGGGAGAAAAGAAGGAGGAACCCTATGGTATTGCATTGTAACCAGAGGTATTAATATGAACTGATCAGTCAATATGTACAGACAGAAAAACACAGACATATGTGTGTGTGTATACATGTGTGTGTGTATACATGTGTGTGTGTACATGTATATAAATATACATATATTCCCTAGGTTCTGTCCTCTGAAAGGTCCTAGGAGGAGTGGCACCCCCAAAAGTAACAGGACTTTTCAGAGAAATAGGTAGTATCAGGGTGGGACAGGCAAAACACAAGATGATCCTGGAATGTCTTGTTTTGTTAAAGGTAAGAAAGTACTCAAAGAATTATGGGGGTATATCAAAAGGACACAAAAGACAGTATGCGTCAGGCACGGTGGCTCATGCTTGTAATCCAGCATTTTGGGAGGCCGAGGCAGGTGGATCACCTGAGGTCAGGAGTTCAAGACCACTTGACCAACATGATGAAACCCTGTTTCCACTAAAAATAAGCCAGGCGTGGTGGCAACACCTATAATCCCAGCTACTTGGGAGCCTGAGGCAGGAGAATCGCTTGAACCCAGGAGGAGGAGGTTGCAGTGAGCCAAGATCACATCACTGCACTCCAGCCCGGGTGACAGAGCGAGACTCCGTCTCAAAAAAAAGAAAAAAAAAAAATCTTAGCTGAGCATGGTGGGGTGTGCCTATAGTCCCAGCTACTTGGGAGGCTGAGGTATGAGAATTGCTTGAAATCGGGAGGAGGAGGCTGCAGTGAGCTGAGATTGCGCCACTGCACTCCAGTCTGGCTGACAGAGAGAGACTATGTCTCAAAAAAAAAAAGAAAAGAAAAGAAAAGAAAACCGTAAAAGTCCAGGAAACACCAAGGAATGATTTCGGATTAAGGGAAACTGGAGATATGACATATAATTCTAAACTGGATCCTTTTGCTATACAGGAAATTACTGAGACAATTTGTAAAACCCGAATAGGATCTGAGGACTAGGTAAAAAAAAAATGTATTGATGCTAATTTTTATTTTGGTAGCTATATTGTGATTATGTAAGGGAATAATTCTTATTTACTAGAATAAGGTACTGGGAGGCAATGAGGCACCGTGTCAGCAACTTATTCTCAAATGATTCATAAAAAAAATTATTTGCACTATATCCACAACTCTTTTTTTTTTTTGAGATAGAGTCTCACTCTGTCACCCACGCTGGAGTGCAGTGGCACGATCTCAGCTTACTACAACCTCTGCCTCCAGGGTTCAAGCAACTCCCTGCCTCAATCTCCTGAGTAGCTGAAATTACAGGCACACCACCACCATAACCAGCGAACTTTTTGTATTTTTAGTAGAGACGGGGTTTCACCATCTTGACTAGACTGGTCTTGAACTCCTGACGTCATGATCCACCTCCCTCAGCCTCCCAAAGTGCTGGGATTACAGGCATGAGCCACCGCGCTCAGCCTATTCACAACTCTCTTGTGGGTTCAAGATTGTTCCAAAAAATGCATACAGACATACATTTCATTAGGAATTTATTAACTACTAAGGATTCAAAAAAAATTCAGCTATATAAGTGTAGTTTCATATTGTAAGATCTTAATTTGCAAAGAAATGAATCTATCAGAGTAAACAAACTTATTTCATGTCTTCATTTTTAGGTATCAGTTTAGATATTTTAGATAACAAAAACCAATCTAGGGCCAGGGATGGTGGCTCATGCCTGTAAGACCCAGTAGGAGGACTACTTGAGCCCAGGATATCAAGGCTGTAGTGAGCTGTAATTGTGCCACTGCATTCTAGGCTGGGTGACAGAGCAAGACCTTGTCTCAAAAGAGGAAAAAAAAAAAAGGGAGAAAAGAGAGAAAAGACCAATCTACATTGCTCTCCTTCTCACTTTGATACTTTCTGTTTAAAATTAAACAAAACCAAACATTTTGGTTGAAAAAGGCAACAGAATCTTGGTTACAAAATATACCATGAGTTTTCTCTTGGTCATATAATTACTAGTTTCACACCTTATTTGCAATCACAGGGGCTAGGTATTTTTGTCTATGCCAGCTCCTCTTCACTATCACCTTCAACCTGATAGAGCAGTAATTAAACATTCACTCAACATTTATTTAGCACCTACACTGATTTGGGAGCACAATACAAAAGAAAATCACCCATAAGCAGTTCACAGTCTAGAAATAATAAAACGAGTCAAGTTTAAAATAATGCAATATGTGCTTTAATGAAAGTATGAAGTGCTAGGCAACTGGAGAAGAGGGAACCGTTAATGTTATCTGCGGAGGATCTGAGAAGGTGTCACAGAGGATGTAACACCTGAAGTCAATCATGAATACTGAAACTGGTACTTAGCAGACAGATTTGGGAAAAGGAAGGAGAAACTATAAAAGCAAACCTGAACAAAAAGAGTATTTATCTCAGTTTTTTAAGTAACTCAGTTACTCAGAACACAGAAGTTACAAGCAGTAACACGAAATGAAGCTACTAAAGTCAGGGTTAGACCAGATTATGACAGGGCTTGTGTATCGTGCTCAGCAGTAACGATTTTATCCCTCAGCACACAGGGAGGCTTTGAGGGTTTTAAGCAAAGAAATGATAAACTCGAACATATATTTGAAGAAGATCATCCTACCAGGAATACAGAGATTAGGTCCTAGAGATGGAGATGAATAAGAAGGTTTTTACAATAACAGCCTGAGCAAGAAATAATGAAATCTTGAACCAAGGAAGTGGCAGTCATAACAGTGAATAGGCTATGAATTTAAAGCTGTTTAAATGGATGAATTAAAATGGATGACTGGCTACAGAGGGGAAGGGAGAGGGGAAAAAAGGGAGTTCCAAATAGCTCATAGGAACACTGGCTTGGGAAAACTGATGAAAGGTGGTGCTATTTCCCATGATAGAGAATATAAGAGTTAAGAGTAAACCTGGAAAGAGGAGAATTCAGTTTTAAATGATGAATTTGAGATGCCTGTGGGACATCCCAGTGAATACATAAACAGGAAAGAGGTCTAGCAATTGATGTTACTGGACACATAGCCTGCTTTACTTTTGTTTTTCATATCAAATCTGTACTAGATTAACTTTTTAAAATCTAGTTCTGTCATGCAGGCTGGAGTGCAGGGGCATGTTCACAGCTCACTGCAGCCTTAAGCTTCTGGGCCTAAACTGATCCTCCTATCTCAGCCTCCTGAGTAACTGGGAACACAGGTGTGTGCCACCATGCTGAGCTAGGTTTTTGGGTGTGTGTGTGTGTGTGTGTGTGTGTGTGTGTGTGTGTGTGTGTGTGTGTGTGTGTGTGTGTGTGTTTTGTAGAGATAGGGTCTCCTTATGTTGTCCAGGCTGGTTTCAAATTCTTGGGCTCAAGTGGTCTTCCTGCCTCAATCTTCCAAAGTGCTGGGATTACAGGCATGAACCACTGTGCCTTGCCTAGATTAATTTACTCAGAGTTATTGCTTGCTTTTAAAAATACAGACACGTAAGAAATAAAAATTGAACTTGCCCATGATCTCATCAAAGATAACTATTAAAACAATAGTATACTTATGCTTCCTTCCCATATTTTAATGCAATCTTTTTAAAAGTTGAATAATGTACATAAACAATATCAAATTTTCATTGAATATAACATTAATTTCCTACATATACCATTTCTTCAACACCTCTCAGGTTGTTACAAATCATCTTTTTATCTATTTCCTAATTCTCCAAACGGGTTGAAAACCCTTCATGGACCAAAACTATGCCATGTCTTCTCTGACTAAGGTTCAGCAGTGCTCTACTTACAATGGACACTCAAAGTTTGTTGATAAGGTTATCAAAATATTAAGGAAAGCTATTGGGTAATAATTCTAAGCTATAAAAAAAGCTTCAGGAAAACTTCTGATTTTAATATTATTTCAGAAACACTGCTAATAAATAATAGAGATAATAAATTAATGTTTAAGTGGTGAAGAAACAACATTGTACCCGCTATAAAATGCAGCACAGCTCAGTAAATATTCTCATTCATTTATTCATGTACTCATTCACTCAAGTATTTATGGACTGCCTGATGTATGCCAGGCACTGTTCCAGGTTCTGGGGATACATCAACAACAAAAAAGACAGCAATCTGTCTTCATGGACCTTCCATTCTAATAAACTTAAATTACAGTGACTGCTTGCTTGTCCACTGCTATAGTCTGAGTGTTTGTGTTTTGCCAAAATTCATAGTGGAACCTAAAATCCAATGAAATAGTATTAAGAGGTGGGGCCATTTAGGAAGTAAGTAATGAGGGCTTTGCTCTCCCAAAATGGAATGAATACCCTTATAAAAGAGATTGAAGGACACTACTGCCTTGGCCCTTTCACCATGTGGACACACAGTAAGAAGGTGTCATCTTCAAAGCAGAGAGCAAATCCTCAGCAGACACAGAGTCTTTTGGTGCCTTTATCTTTGACTTCCCAGACTCTAGACTCCAGACTGTGAGCAGTACATTTTTATTGTTTATAAATTACCTAGCCTAAGGTATTTTGTTACAGGTGACAGACTAAGACAACTGCTAAAGAGAAAAGGAGACTCCAGTTTCCTCCAATTTTCTACCCTTACTAAACTCACATTTAACTGTTACCACTAAAATAAGCTCATTTCTGGAATGTCAGCAGTAGAAAATGGCAACATGCATTCATTTTAAAATTTAAAATACATACTTAAAACAGAATTTTGCTGACTGCTTATAAAACCAATACTGAATAGAGATCTGTTCCTTGGCTATTAACAGCTAACCATATTATATAACCATATATTTAACAGCCATTCCTTTCTAAACTAATCATGTCCTTGTAAACATACCTAATAATCTAACAATTAAAAGAAACAAGTGGAATTACAATTTATATTATTTTAATCTTGAAAAGACAGTCTAATATTAAATTCACAAGGTAAGAACAGCATTTTCAAAAATAAGAAAAAGCTAATTTTGTCACCATTCATTCATTTTGTTTGCATAGGTACACACACAGTAAATCACATGTACACAGAAACCCAAGTCTGTTCCCAAAAAGCTTTTAGTCCAGTGAGGTTGACTGAAAGCACATAAATAGCCAACCAAAACTCCATCAAGACACAGGAGCTACGAGGGAAAAAACGTAGTAGAAGAGAAGGATATAGAGGGCAATGCCAGAATGGTATGAATGTAGTTTTAAGGAATTAATCTAAAATTCACATTAAAAGCATAGAATTTTAGAGGTAGAAGTTGTGAAAGTATTTGGTGTAACCTTCAGTTTTTACAGAGAAGAAATTATGTTCCAATTAGGTTACGACTTGCTTTGTAGAGCCAAGACCAGTTAAAGCTGGGTCCCAGGCAGGAGAATAGCTGGCTGAAAGATAAATTCTTTCCCCAGCATTCCTGTCTATGCAATTAGAATAACACTGAGGTTAAGAATGCTATCTATTTTACTTACTATATTATGGAGCCTGGCACATAATGGGCATTTCAATAATGTGCTTCATGAATAGACAAATGAATAAGCAAATCATCTGCCTTAAGTGATTCTACCCAAACAATTCTAAAACATAAATTCCTGTTTCTGTACCATAATCTTAGAGAGGAAAAACAAAAATATTAAACAAAAACCAGCCGGGCGCAGTGGCTCACACCTGTAATCCCAGCACTTTGGGAGGCCGAGGCAGGCGGATCACAACGTCAAGAGATCGAGACCATCCTGGCCAACATGGTGAAACCCCGTCTCTACTAAAAGTACAAAAAATTAGCCGGATGTGGTGGTGCATGCCTGCTGTCCCAGCTACTCGAGAGGCTGAGGCAGGAGAATTGCTTGAAACTGGAAAACGTTAAGTTGGAGTGAGCCAGGATCGCGCCACTGCATTCCAGCCTGCTGACAGAGTGAGACTCTGTCTCAAAAAAAACAAAAACAAAAAACTCATCTTGTTTTCTTTTCTACCATTACCAGAACATCCTACTACCCAAACGAAAAAAGTCATCTTTCTATGACATATTTAATCCAAATACTCTGTCCCCTCACGTTCTATCTTCCAACTTCTACACCATTATCATCTAAATCACCAATTTTCTGATTAATAAAAATCACTTTTCATATCTCAGAGTCTTCACTTTCAGTTATTTTTAAAGCCTTAAAAAGTTGGTTTTCCTTTTTTTCTACTTATACAACACATTTTCCCTTCTTTGAGCCAACACTGAAGAAATCAACAAGGCACTCGTTCTGTCTCTCTCTTTTTCTCAGATACAGTCTCACTCTGTTGTCTAGATTGGATTAAAGTGGTGCGATCATGACTCACTGCAGCCTTGACCTCCCAGGCTCAAGTGATCCTCTCACTTCAATGTCCCAAGTACGCTGGCGCTACAGGCTCATGCCACCACACCTGGCTAATATTTTCTTTTCTTTTTCTTTCTTTTTTTTTTAAAGTACAGATAGGGTCTCACCATATTGTCCAGCCTGATATTGAACTCCTGCGCTCAAGTGATTCTCCCACCTTGGCCTTTCAAAGTGCTAGTTATTACAGGCGTGAGGTACTGCACCTGGCCCCACTTTGTCTTTTCTACTCTAAACAAAGATTATCACCCACAAGCAGAAGTATTCAGACTTCATACTTTGAGCTATAAGCTGATGTTTACAGAGATAAAAAAAATAAGTGTCTACCATGAGTGACAATGAACAAATGACCAAATTCATTACTTCTATCTCTTAATTTTTTCCATTTTAACTTTTGTTTCCCTTACTCCCTGTATAACTGGAGAATGCCTCTAATTTAAGACTGGTTTTCAACAGGGAATATTAGAATTGCATGTCGAAATAAGTATTTTTTTTTTTTTAACCTGAATGAAGATGCCTGGGATTTCATCATAGGCCTACTACTGAATAAGGGTTTACAGGGAATAAGATCACAGAATGTATTTGTGTATAAATCTTCACAAATGATTCTGGCTAACAGCCATTACTCTGAAGCATGAAATTCAGCTGGAATGAAAATGGACTGGCTTGTGTATACTACGTCTTTAAACACTGTTATCTTTTTCTGAAGAATCTAGGAAAAAAATAGCAACCAAAGAGCTGAACTACCTTCTTCAGTGAATTAGATACTATATTATTAAACCTAGAGGAAAAAACAATTATATTTACATAACAAAAAGGATAAATAAATGTTGTGCATTTTTCCTGACTAAAATGACAATTACTGTTTCACACTGTGGTAGATAATTTTGAGTATTTAATACTTAGATTTGATACAAATAGACTTGAATAATATCTAAGATAGTGAAACAAATTAGCAGAGCTCATGTTCTAGAATTCTAGATAATTTCTCTCGGGCTCAAATAACATGAGGCAAAGATCAGATTCTCAATGAGTAAAACTGACCCATTTGATAGTGTATGGTAGCTCTCCAGATCATCCACCTGGCTATTCTCTAAAACAAATAATATTTGTTCTATAAAAGTTTAATACATTGTTTCTTACCAAAAAAGAACACTTTGATTGTGCTATATTAACCAGAGGTCAATTTACTGATGGAAAAGGCCATTAAAAAAACTTTTTTTTTTAAGAGACTAGGTCTCACTCTGTCTTCCAATAACACAATCACAGCTCACTGCAGCCTTAACCTCCTAGACTCAAGCAATCCTCCCAACTCAGCCTCCCAAGTAGCCAGGACTATAGGCAAATGCCACCACGACTGCTAATTTTTGTATTATTTTGTAGGGACTGGGTTTTGCCATGTTGCCCAGGCTGTTCTAGAAAGCTGGGGCTCAAGTGATCCACTGCCTCAAGCTCCCAAAGTGCTGGGATTACAGGTGTGAGCCACTGTGCCTAGCAACAAGGCAATTTTTTTAAAACTGAATTGTGATAATGATTTTCAATTGTCATTTTACAATAGCAAACGAAAAGGTAGTTTGTGCAGTCCTTTGTGCCAGAATGTGGTCCATAAATAGAAACAGACAAACAGCTCTAGACAACTGAAAATTGTTCTAAAAATAAATAACTGAAGTATCATGACTTAAAATTTACAAAATATTTTTATATGCACAATCATAATATTGATATTTGTGGAAAGTGCTTTGACATAAAGTATACATAAACAAAAATGGATAATTATTACTAATCATATAGGTCATAATTTCAGAACTGACTTTTTTATTAGTGTTTTAACTTTTTTCTTTTTTTAAAGTGACAAAGTCTTGGCTCTGTTGTCCAAGCTGAAGTACAGTGGTGTGATCATGCTGTACTGCAGTCTCAAACTCGTGGGCTCAAGTGATCCTCCCACCTTAGTCTCTCAAAAAGCTGGGATTACAGCTGTGAGCCACTCAACCCAGGCAGTTTTAACTTTTTATTAAAGAATGACATACACTTCACATGTAGTAAAGTGTACAAATCTTAAGTCTTGAGCTTGCAGAATTTTACAAAGTGGACATACCCATAACCACCACCCAGCCAATTAAGCATCCCTCCTCCACATGCTTCACCCCTTAAAAAAGTGATCCATCTTCTGGCTTTTAACACAGTAGATTATAGTTTTGCCTGTTTTTAAATTTTATATTAAAAAAGTCAGACAGGATATGGGTGCAGACCAAAAAAAAAGCCCAGCTCACTGCAACGTCTGCCTCCCAGGCTCAAGCCATCCTCCTACCTCAGCCTCCTGAGTAACTGGGACCACAGGCACGTACCACCATGCCTGGCTAACTTTTGTATTTTTTTTAGAGACCGAGGTCTTACTTTGTTGCCCAGTTTGGTCTCTAACTCCTGAGCTTAAGTGATCTGCCTACCTCCCAAAGTGCTGAGATTACAAGCATGAGCCACTGCGCCTGGCTGATATGTTCTATTTTAACTCCATCAATGCATGATATAAATGAAAAACTTGAAGAGGATTTAGAGGGCTACAATAAATATAAACACTACAAATTAAAATCTATGAGAAAAAAAAGAATCATAAAAGTTTCTGTTGTAATGTTCTACTATATGATGACTTCTATTTTAATATTTGTACACTTATTTAGATTATAAAAGTGATAGACAAAAAGGATGTATAAAGGATTTAAGGGAGATGTAAAGGTGATATATCATAAAAATTCAGAAACTTTTTACAAGTGTAAAACAGAAAATAAAAAGTCACTTCAAATCCCAAATTCCATAGATCACCATTCTAACATTTTAGTCTATTTTCTATGGGCCTTATTTTTAAGAAAATGAAACTGGAATCCTAATTTTATATGTTTCTTTAAAAAATGTAAGATACAATCATGAATATTTTCTGCTATCATTAAATGTTCTTTGAATACATGTAACATGATTTATAATAATACATATTTATTTAATAAGCATGATTTATAATAGGAACATAGGATTTCATTTATGAAGGTTTGTTAAACAAAAGATAATGAAAGCCAGGCACAGTGGTGCATGCCTGTAATCCCAGCACTTTGTGAGGCCAAGGTGGGTGGATTGCTTGAGCTCAGGAATTCAAGACTAACCTGGGCAATGTGGCAAAACCTCATCACTACAAAAAAATTAGCTGAGCACAGTGGTGCACACCTGTAGTCCCAACTACAGGCGGTTGAGACTAGGGAGGTTGAGGTAGGAGGACTGCTTGAGCCCAATAGGTCAAGGCTGCACTGAGCCAAGATCGTGCCACTGCACTCCAGCCTAGGCTGGAAAATCTTTTCTCATACATTTGGAGAGTAAGAGCCTGTCTCAAAAGAAAAAAAAAAAGACCAGGCACTGTGGGTCACGCCTGTAATCCCAGCACTTTGGAAGGCCAAGGCGGGAGGATCACTTGAGATCAGAAGTTTGAGACCAGCCTGACCAGCATGGAGAAACCCCATCTCTACTAAAAATACAAAAAATTAGTGGGGCATTGTGGTGCATGCCTGTAATCCCAGCTACTCAGTAGGCTGAGGCAGGAGAATCACTTGAACCTGGGAGGCGAAGGTTGCAGTGAGCCAAGATCTTACCATTGCACTCCAGCAGCCTGGGTAACAAGAGCGAAAATCCATCTCAAAAAATAAAGATAATAACCAAGATTCATCTACTTTCCCTTAACCTAGAAAAGGAAAATTAAACTGTACCATGAAAGATTTCAATTAGTTAGAAAATTTTTAAATAATGATTATTTCACCTCAGTTACAGATTTCTCCTCCAATGAAAAAAAGCCTTTATGTTTTCGGTGTTCTTTATTTAACAGACTGCAAAACTGGTTTAAAGCTATACAACTAAATGAAGTAGCAGAGCAAAGATCTGAATCCAAATCTGGGTTCTGACTCCAAAGCCTATGCACTTAACCTCAACACTATAGATTACAGGATGGTTTGGGGTTGGTCTTATCAAGTAATATGTAGGTGGTCTTATCTAATAGTATGCAGGTAGTCTTATTTATCTGGATCCATTCTCAAGAAAAAGGCTAAAAGAATGAAAGTCTGATGGATTCACCTTGAAACATGACAGCAGAAGAAATTTAGAAATAAAAGAGAAATTTAAGTACTTAGAATAGTACTCATCACATAGAAAATGCTACATAAGTATTAGCTATTATTACTCACAAGAAATTACCATACCAGTACAGGGGGAAATAATTTGTACTATGTTCATTACAATGACTTATAATATTTAAAAAATAAAATGGGGCGGGTGCAGTGGTTCATGCCTATAATCCCACCACTCTGGGAGGCCAAGGTGGGCAGATCACGAGGTCAGGAGATCCAGACCATCCCGGCTGACACGGTAAAACCCCATCTCTACTAAAAATACAAAAATTAGCTGGGTGTGGTGGTGCATGCCTATAGTCTCAGCTACTCAGGGGGCTGAGGCAGAAGAATCGCTTGAACGCGGGAGGCAGAGGTTGCAGTGAGCCGAGATCGTGCCATTGTACTCCAGCCTGGCGACAAAGCGAGACTCCGTCTCAAAAAATAAATTAAAAAAATAAAATGAAATAATAGTGCATCACCAAAGGATTGGCTAATTAACTAAATTTTGTTATTTAAACCACAATGGTTGGCATGGTAACTCCCACCTGTAATTCTAGAACTTTGGGAGCCTGAGGCAGGAGGATCACTTGAGCCCAGGAGTTTGAGACCAGCCTTGGCAACATAGCGAGACCCCGTCTCTACAAAAATATTTTAAAAAAATATTAGCCAAGTGTGGTGGTGCATACCTATTATCCCAGCTACTTGAGAGGCTAAGGTTGGAGAATCACTTGAGCCCAGGAGGTCAAGGCTGCAGTGAGCTGTGATTGTGCCACTGCACTCCAGCCTGGGCAACAGAGACTCTGTCTCAAAAATAAATAACCATGTAATACTTTGCAGCTATCACAAATTATATTTAATAACATCAGTAGGCAAACAAAACAGATGTATAATCCCACTTATGCAGAAATGTATAAATAAATAGATGTGTATACATATACAGAGATGCCTGAAAGCATAATCACCAACATATTAACATATCTAGATATGGCAGGACTGCATGTCATTTGTCCTTATTTTGTCATTTTCCATATTTAAAAAAATATTTAAGTGCGTGTGTGTGTGTGTGTGTGTGTGTGTAAATTCGAATGGACTAAACACAAGGCAGCAGTAGCTGGGAAAAGTACAAAATTAAAAGAGAAAAGACCAATGGGAGACACTTCAAGGAAAAGATGAAGCCTGAGCTTATGTCTTGAAGAATTCCTTTACCCTCTCCCTATTATTTTTCGATCATATTCATCCTGTTAATCATGCCCAATCCTGAATGACCCTAACCACTGTTCTTCAACATTCCTGAACCACAGCTTCTACGTTTTGATAGAGAAAAATCAAAACATATGGACCAGTAACACTATGAATACAAGATCTTCCTCAAAGTAGCTCAGGAGCCTTTCTTTCTTTTTTTTTTTAAAAGTATTCCTCATCAGCTTTACTCCCTAATTCCTCATGATGATTCTCTTAAGGCTACTGTCGTGTATCTATCATTCTTGGCAAATGACTTGTTTATTTCTCCACAGAAAATTTATAGGACATAAATTTCCCATACTTCTTTTCCCAGATAAAACTTACCCTTACCTCTTTGGGCTCAAGAAAAGAAGCAACCATGTGTACTACATCTCTTTTTCTTCATTGCTCCTCCAAAACTTCCCCCTCTATTAATAATTCCTGTCCTTTCAACTTCCTCATTTCACAAGATTCCTATTCTTATTTATATGCCTTTTCAGTTTCCATCCTCTCCTTTCCCTCACAACCATTCTTAATTAGTACTATAGTTGTCTTCCTAGCTGCCTCCACTTCCTTTATTCACATTTATTACTCAACCAACTACTACTTGGCTTCTGTTCCAACCACTCCCCATTCAAACTGCTCAGTTATCAATAAACTCCTAATTGATTTATTTCCAACTTCTGACACAAGTGACTACTCCTGCTTTCAGGAATTCCTGTTTATTTCCTTCCTTTGTTGGCTTCTCTTTAGTCTACTCCTCTCTTCATGTCCCTGAAATATCTTGTTTATTTCCTGGAGAAATTAATCCTGTCTTTTTCTTTCTCACTTTTCTAATCCAGAATTCCACCACTTCTTAACAACCTCCACTATTACAATCCTGATCTAATCATCTCACCTGAACTACTTCAACTGCCTAATTGATTTCCTTTTTACTCTCACATTTTATCTACACTGTAGCCAGAATAATTCATTAAAAACCTAATTCAGATGACATCACTCCTCAGCATCCATCTTAGCATAAAACCCAAAGTCCTTATATGATATAGCACCTTATTATCTCTCTTCCTTTCTCTCCTACAACTCTCCTCCTTTTCCACTCTGCTCCAGGTATACTGCCCCTTATTGCTATTTCTTGAACATGCCAAGCACTTTCTCAGCCTTGATGCCTTTGTACTCGCCGTTCCTCCACCTGGAAAACTCTTTCCACAAATATCTCCATTGCTTACTCCTTCAGTTCCCTTAGGTGTCTGTTCAAATGAGGCTCAAAAAGCACCATGATCATGCTCTACAAAATAGTACCCCCATCATTTTCTTGTTCCTTTTAATCTTGTTTTCTTTTTTTCACTCTCAACTTTTTAAAATTCTTTTTGAGACGGAGTCTCCCTCCCTCACCCAGGCTGGAGGGCAGTGATGCAATGTCGGCTCACTGCAACGTTCGCCTCCTGGGTTCAAGAGATTCTCCTGCCTCAGCCTCCCAAGTAGCTGGGATTACAGGCATGTGCCACCACGCCTGGCTAATTTTTGTATTTTTAGTAGAGACAGGATTTCACCATGTTGCAAGGCTAGTCTCTAACTCCTGACCTCAGGTGATCCTCCCGCCTTGCCCTCCCAAAGTGCTGGGATTGCAGGTGTGAGCCACCGCACTTGGGACATTTTTTGAGCTATAATTCAGATGACATAAAGTTTCACCCTTTAAAGTGCATGATTCAGTGGGTTTTAGTATAGACCCAAAGTTGTGTAGTCATTACTACTACCTAATTCCAGAACATTTTCATTACCTCAAAAAGAAAAGCCAGCCCCATTAGCAATCATTCTCTACCCCTCATTCCTTGAATCCCTGGCAACCACTAATTTACTTTCTGTTTCTATGGACTTGCCAATTCCCATACCCTGACATTTTTATAATCATTTGTTTAATGTCTGTTTCCAGTTCAGAATATGAACCGGTGAGGAAAAGGACTTTATTTTCTTTACTTTTTGTATCCCCAGCATATAGCTTAGTGCTTGGTGCATAGCAGGTGTTCAATATCCCATAAGCATCTCAATTTCAACATATCCCAAATTGAACTCATTATCTTCTACTGTTTATTTTTTTTATCATAAAACAATTATTTTACTATGTTGATATTGTGTGCCTGTCTTCCCTATTAACAATGGTGAGTCTCTTTATACTTCAAACACTGGGCACAAAATGTGTATTGAATAAATAACCACTTTCCCCAATTTTTTTTTTTTAAAGAGACAGGGTCTCACTCTGTCACCCAGGCTGGAGTACAGTCTTGCAATCATGGCTCATTAACCTCATGGCCTCAAGTGGTCCACCAACCTCAGCCTCCCGAGTAGCTGTGACTACAGGCACACACCACCACGCCAGGCTAATTTTAAAATTATTTATAGAGACAGGATCTTGTTATAATATGTCAGGCTGGCCTCAATCTCCTGGGCTAAAGCTATCCTCCCACCTCAGGCTTCCAAAGTGCTGGAATTACAGGTGTCAGCCACCATGCCCAAATATCTTAATATTCAGTATATCAATGACAAGTTTACATGTAAAAATTAAACCAATAACTAAATACCATAGCAACAAGTCATAATTTACACTCCTTCATACCCACTTTATCCCTTGCTTTTCCCTAACATCTTCTTTTTTTTTTTTTTTTTTTTTTTAGACATATTCTCACTATGTTTCCCAGGCTGGAGTGCAGTGGCGTAATCTCGGCTCACTGCACCCTCCGCCTCCCAGGTTCACACGATTCTCCTGTTTCAGCCTCCTGTGTAGCTGGGACCACAGGTGCGTGCCACCACACCTGGCTCATTTTTGTATTTTTTAGTAGAGATGAGGTTTCACCATGTTGACCAAGCTGGTCTCAAACTCCTGACCTCGTGATCCACCTGCCTCAGCCTCCCAAAATGCTGGGATTACAGGCATGAGCCACCATGCCCGGCCCCTAACATCTTCTTATCTAGACAAGAGTTACTAAGGCCTAGCAAGGGTAATCCTCACTTAATTATCTATCATCTATTAACATTAGGTCCAAGACCCACTTCAGAATTCTTTAGAGCAAAATTAATCTCAACAAGCCAGAGTAAAGAAATCAGGCTAGGAATGATAGCAAAACAATCTGATAGCCAAAACTGATCTCCAGAGTGATGAGTTAGTGCACTGTTAACCTGTCTTCAACTTTTAGCATCATGTACCCTTTATTGTGCAAGGCAATCACAAGATATATATAATAACTGTATAAAATATCACTTGTTGGCTAAAATATTTCTAACACATTTATTCAGCTTGTGATACCTGTAGTACTCTTTTTCTCATCCCAGTTGTCACTAATTTAGACCCTTATTATATCCAGCTTTTGGTTTACCGAATCTTTCATAGCTATCCTTTCCCTCTTTTTCCCTCCCCTTCCCTCATCCCTGGCTCCATAACCAGTCACACTGAATTTTTTTCAGTTCTTCAATACACCAAGGTCTCATTTACCTCCACAACTTCTAACACAGTATTCTCTCTTCTGCCCGAAACACTCTTCCTCCAACATAGCCCTTTAATCTTCACATGGCTAATTTTTATGACTTCAGGTCTAACTTTAATAGCAAGTTCATCTCCTATCAAAAGCCCTTCCTGATCCCCTAGCACACAGGCACTCCTCTTTATTTCCCACTTCATCAACCTATACTTCCCCTTTCAGAGCACCTAACACACTGTTTTTAATTGATTATTTACTAGTCTGCCTCTTGGACTAGGAAGTAGGCTCAGTTAGGGAAGAAATCACATTAATGTCTTTTGCCATTATAGCTGAAAATATTCAGTAAATAAATTATCTTGGCTGCAGTTAGAGAAAAAAAATGGTTTGAAGTCAGAATACTTTCTTTTCTTTTTTTTAAGACTGGCTCTTCTAATGACTAATAGTGTAAAATTGGGCAAGTCTCTTAATCATCTGGGGCATTTGGGTTTTATCATCTATAAGAATATATACCTCTCAAATGTCAAGAAGAATAAAATAATATACACCAAAGTGCTCTATAAAATTATGAACAAAGTACAAGACTAGTGTAATATCTACCTGCCCAGTCTCTTATCATCTACATAATCCTGTTATCTTAACATGTTAAGGCAGCCTATTAAAGTTACAAGTAACTTTTCTCAAAATGAAATGAACTCATTTGGTAAATACAGTAGTCCTCCCCTATCCACGGTTTTGCTTTCCATGGTTCCTGTTACCCATGGTCAACCAAGGTCAGAAAATATTACATGAAAAATTCCAATTTAAATAACTTATACATTTTAAATACAACACCATTCTAAGTAGCATGATGAAATCTTCTGTTGACCTAAAGTCTAGCTCCATCCCATCCAGGACATGAATCGTCCTTTTATCCAGTGTATCCATGCTCTATACACATTACCTACCCTTTAGTCACTTAGTAACCATATTGATTATCAGATTAACTGTCAAAGTATCACAGTGTTTGTGTTCAAGTAACCCTTATTTTACTTAACAATGGCCCCAAGGTAGAAGAGTAGTGACATTTGGCAATTTGGATATGCCAAAGCAAAGCTTTAATGTGTTTCATTTAAAGTGAAAAGGTGAAACTTCTTAATAAGGAAAGAAAAAAAATCATATGCTGAGGCTGCTAACATCTATGGTAAGAATGAGTCTTCTATCTGTAAAACTGTGAAAGAATGAAAAAGAAATTATTCATGCTAGTTTTGCTGCCACACCTCAAACAGCAAAAGTTTCAGCCAGAGTGAGATAAGTACTTAGTTAATATTTAAAAGGAACTAAATTTGTAGGTGAAATACATGAACAGAAAACATTTTCCACTGACAGCAACAGAAAAAACCCCTGTGCCAAAAACCCATGAGCCTAAAGGAAGATTTCAACAAGGGATCCCCTGAAATGAATGACACAGATTTGGGAATACAGAAGGTCAACAGTAGCTTAATGCTGTGTCACAACGCCTACTTCATTCACATCACTTAATTTGATCACACAGGCAATGTATCATCTTACATCATTATAAGAAGGGTGAATATAGAACAATAAGCTATTTTGAGAGACTACATTCACATAACTTTTATTATAGTATGTTGCTATGTTGTTCTATTTATTAATAGTTGTGATGGTTACTATTAAGTGTCCCTTGACTGAAGGATGCAAAGTATGTTCCTGGGTGGGTCTGTGAGGGTGCTGCCAAAGGACATTAACATTTAAGTTAGTGGACTGGGAAAGGCAGACTCACCCTCAACTTGGTGGGCACAGTCTAATCAGCTGCCAGCACAGACAGAATAAAAGCAGGAAGAAGAACGTAAAAAGACTAAACTGGTTTAGTCTCCAAGCCTACATCTTTCTCCTGTGCTCGATGTTTCCTGCCCTTGAACATTGGACTCCAAGTTCTTCAGCTTTGGGATTCAGACTGGCCCCTTGCTCCTCAGCTTGCCGATGGCCTATTGTGGGAGCTCACTTTGTGATCATGTGAGTCAATACTCCTTAATAAACTCCCCTTTACATATACATCTATCCTATTAGTTCTGTCCCTCTAAAGAACCCTGACAATAGTTATTATTATTAATCTCTTACTATGCCTAATTTATAAATTAAACTTTATCATAGGTATGTAGGTCTAGGAAAAAACATAGTACAGTCATGTGCCACATATGTTTCAGTCAAGGATGCATGACATCTAAGACAGTGGCCCCAAAAGATTATAACACAGAATATATAGAAACCTGCTATATGGCACTTAATATTGACATTGCAGAACAAATAGGGAAAATGACTGTTATTCAGCAATGGTGCTGGGACATTTGGTTTTCCACATAAAAGATATAAAGACTTATCATATAAAACAGCGGTCCCATAAAATTATAATGCAGACGAAAAATTCCTGTCTCCTAGTGATATCATACTATGTGTTACCTTGTCTGCTCAGATACACAAATACTACTGTGTTACAACTGCCTACAGTATTATAGCCTAGGGGCAACAGGGTAAATCATATAGCTTAGGTATGTAGTAGGCTATACCACCTAGGTTTGTGTAAGTACACTCTATGATGTTTGGATAACAAACTACCTAATGATGCATTTCTCAGAACGTACCCCATCGTTAAGTTACACATAACTGTATATATGGTGTTTGGTATTATCCTTGGTTTCGGGCATCCACTAGAGGGTCTCGGGACATATCCCCACAAATAAGGAAGAACTGCAGAGTAGTTCCAATTCCAGCTCTGAGCAGTTTCAACTAACCAGCAACTTTCCTGAACCTATTAAAAGTGATCAAGCACTAATAGGTTAATGAACAACCAGGGAGCCTGCAGTAAAATTCAGCCCATTAATAGCTACAGCTGAAAACAGGATCTGGAAAAAAAAAAATGGCTCTAATATGAAAATGGGTTAAAATACAAACTTTAATGTTTAAAAATTCTGATAAACTTTTATTCTTATACTGCACAAAATGGCATATTTTCTTCCAATAATAAACTCAGAAATTCAGATTACCATATTTCCTCCCTCAATTTAATTTGCTTCCTTTTTCTCTCCCCATTCTACACACCAAACAGTTTTAGGATCACATCCCTTTTACCTGTGTTCTCAAAATTACTTTGTTAAAATGCAACTAGGCTGGGGGCATGGTAGCTTCTGCCTATAATCCGAGCATTTTGGGAGGCTGAGGCAGGAGGATTACTTGAACCCAGGAGTTCGAGACCAGCCTGGGCAACCTACACTCAGTCTCTACTTAAAAAAAAAAAAAAAAAAAAGTAGCTAGGCATGGTGATGCACACCTGTGGTCCCATCCCAGCAACTTGGAAGGCTGAGGTGGGAGCATTGCTTGAACCCAAGAGGTTCACCCGGCAGCCTGGGTGACAGAATAAGATGCTGTCTTACTGTGCTGCAATACCACAAGTAAAGTTTTTCTTTAGGTAGACACCACTTCATTTCAGTTTCCCTCTTTAAGACATTTTACTATAACATCTAGAAAGATAAAGATAGAAACTCAGCAAAAGTCACATTTTTAAAAGCTGACCAATCAAAATAAAATTCTGACTAATATTTGTTGGCTCATTTATGTATTCATAGTAAAAGTAAATATTCAAAACACATAGGAAACCTAAAACTAGTTTATTCATTTTTGACACTAATGTAACTAATCTAACTAGAAAAAAATATGTACTTAAACCTGGCATTTTCACAATTTCTCACAAAAAAAATAAAATAGTTCCAATTTTAAACAGGATTAAATTCCTAAAGCACCCAGACAGGAAATAGATGTGAATCCATTCTTATATCCATGCCTCTGTGCTCAACTTCAAATTTCCAAGAATAAACCCTGCTATACTCTTAACTTATTCCATTTTAAATGTTCAGAAATTAACCTAAAAGAACTATTTTAAAAATCAACCACTGAATAGTATATTTAGATTAGCACAATTAACTCAGCTTTATGGGAATTCATTAATTCCTCACACATTACACTGGAATTATGACACATAGTTGAGGAGACACTTGAGGTAGTTTTACCACAAGTACCTTAGTATATCTAAGAAACAGCAAGCATGTAACACTGAGGCTGGCAAAGACAGTCTACCACAATTTATGAAATTATTAACAACTAAAAGGATATGTGCTTATATCAATAACATATACCTTAGAAAAAATAGCACAGAATTTCAAAAATTCCAAGTAACAAATTAACCTTTTATATTTCAATAGCTGAAGACTTTCAGATTTTCTAATATATTGATCAAATGTATTACTTGCCTTTAAAGGGTATATCTAAATCCCTTAGTTCTATACTAAACAAGTATCAATATATTTTATGATTAATAAGCATGCTTATATTTTTAGCTAGAATGTATTTTTCAGAAGCATGAATTGAGGGGAGTAATCAAAAGATGAGAAAACTGTCAATTTCATAAGTAATGCCCCTTAAAATTTTAAGTTAGAAACATTATGAGGGGAAAAAAACAGCTTCACTTTAATCTTAATCCCTGTAAACCACGTTTTAAAAAAAGTCAAGATTTGTGATCATACCAGTTTGAAATAATCACAAGTTCTTATTTATTTTTCTCCTCACAATCTGCTCCCATGATCACAAGATTTCAGATACTATAATTTTTTACTAAAAATAAATAAATAAATAACTGACCACTAAGTACCATGTATCATCCATAAAAAGTAATTATCGCCAGGTGTGGTGGCTCACACCTGTAATTCTAGCACTTTGGGAGGCCGAAGAGGGTATCACTTGAGGTCAGGAATTTGAGACCAGCCTGGCTAACATGGTGAAACTCTGTCTCTACTAAAAATACAAAAATTAGCCGGGCATGGTTTCACATGCCTATAATCCCAGCTATTCGAGAGGCTGAGGCAGGACAATCACTTGAACTCAGGACGCAGAGGTTGCAGTGAGCCGAGACTGCGCCACTGCACTCCAGACTGGGCAACAGAGACAGACTCCCTCTTAAAAAAAAAAAAAAGGCCAGGCACAGTGACACACCTGCAATCCCAGCACTTTGGGAGGCCAAGTCAGGTGGATCACGAGGTCAGGAGTTCAAGACCAGCCTGGCCAACTTGGTGAAATCCCGTCTCTACTGAAAATACAAAAAATTAGCCAGGTGTGGTGGTGTGCACCTGTAATCCTAGCTACTTGGGAGACTGAGGCAGGAAAATCACTTGAGCCTGGGAGGCAGAGGTTGCAGTAAGCCAAGATTGTGCCACTGCACTTCAGCCTGGGTGACAGGGTGAGACTCCATCTCAAAAAAAAAAGGAATCATTAGTTTCCTTTTAAGGATTATTAGTAGGAGTTACCACTAAACCTAAAAGAGCCACTAAGTCTCATGGAAAAAGAGAAAGAATAAAGCTTAAAGTTTTAAAGCTTTGGAAAGACTTTTCTGTGATTTTCTTAGGAAAAGAAATGGTTTAGTATGAATTTCTTAGGAGTGTAATGTTTGGTGTTTTATACTTTAAAAATTCACTGATTTTTTTCTTAAGAGTGAGCTGAAGCATTGAAAAGGTTTCTGGAAGGTATGAGTGAGGAGCTCTTTGGATACAACTTTTTTGGTAGAAATATTTGTGGAAATACTTGCCTTCTTAAACTGTGTACACATGTACTTTTAAATAAAATACAAATTAAAATGTTTAAATTCATTGCTTTTATTCCAAGAGACATCTTACACAGGTTTGAAGACTGATGTGTAAAAACAGACAACTACCTCCCATCAACTACAAAAATAAATGCCAGATAAATTAAGAAACTAAACTTCAAAACCTTCTTAAATAAATAACAATATTTTTAAAACTCTGAAAAGAGATGGAAACATACTGTTTTCCATGGCAGGAAACTCAAAAAGATAGATTTGGTTGCATAAAATGAACAATTTCTATATGGCAAAAGATGAACTACAGACTAGGCGAAAATATTTGCAACACATACAAAAAACCAAGGTTAGATTTATGCAAAGAATTCATACAAAACGACTTAAAAAAAAAAAGACAAACGAAATAACCCAATAAAAAACTGACATAGAAAATAAACAGGCAATTCACAAAAGCGAAGATGCAAATGACCAAAAAGACAAGCAATGCTTCTGCCTCGGCCTCCCAAAGTACTAGGATTACAGGTGTGAGCTACTGAGCCCAGCATATGTCAAAATATTAACAGGGATTATCTCTATGTGATGGGATTCTATTTTTATTATTTTTGTAATTTTACTTAAATTATTTTTATTATTATTATATTAATATTTACATATTGTTTTCCTATTCTACTTTACAAGCTTTATACTATTCACACTGGTCTCTTTTTTTAAAATAGGCAGTAAAAAGCATTATTTTATTACAATCTAAAAAAACTTAAGCTTTCAGTTTTTTTTCTTATTAATCAAGACAAGGTCTCATTACATCACACAGGCTGGAATGTAGAGGCACAATCACAGCTCACTGCAACCTCAAACTCCTGGGCAATGTAGGAAGGGGTCTCGCTATGTTGCCCATGCTGGTCTTGAATTCCTGGCCTTAAATCATCTGCCTCGCCCTCCCAAAGTGCTGAAATTACAGGTGTGAGCTACTATGCCAAGCCAATTTCCATTTTTGAAAAATTGTCTGTTAAAAATATCTTGAACGTCCAAAAAGAATTATGTATCCTGAAAAATCAACTTTTCCTTCAAAGATTCAACTTTTTTCTCAAAATATTCAGAGCAAGTTATTCATATTCAAACAATGTTTAAAGGCACTAGCATAATGTAAAAAATTGTTCATAGAAGCTTCATGATATCCTTGTTAGATAAAAAGGAAATGAGGATACAAAAAGAAATAAAACTAGAAAATTTTAAAACAAATGTTTGATTATGTTTCCTAACTAGAAATTCTGTACTTTCCCCCTTACTAAACAACTTCCTCTAGATTAACTGAATTGCAAACTTCATAAAACAGTAAATAATTTTTCCATGGTGAAAAATCAAATTTGAAGCTTTTCCATTCGTCTTCATCCTCAGAGTAAAAAAAACTGAGCCTTAAAAAACAGAAGAGATGCTGGTAGTATTAAATGTTCTTGCACTGGCACAAATTGTTTTTTCAGGCCCAAAGAAACTATGGCACTGTTATTCTTCCTACAATCAGAAAAATCAAGAAACCACCCAGAGGAAAATGGCCACACACACAGAATGTCAAAAAAGATCGATAGTTGGTATTTATTCTGCTTTAATTAAAATGTGATATTTTCCATTTTTTTCTTTGGCATTAATGATCTTAAAATAGTATGTCTTTTATCTCTTTCCAAAAAATACTTAGAAATTATATTCCAATAATCATAATACCAATTTATATAGTTTATCCTAGGCACCATTCTAAACACTTTACTTATTTTAACTCATTTAATTATCTCAATTTTATGATATAGGCTCTATTATCAACTGCATTTTACAGATGAGAAAACTGAGGCACAGAGAGGTCAATTAATATGCTCAAGTTATTGCACAGCTAGTGAATATTAGAGTCAGAATCTGAACATAAGCAATCTGCCTCCAAGGTCCACATCCTTACACACATTTTCCATATTATTAAAATATTATATTACCTGGTAAACAGGTAAGAAGAAAAGTTTTTAAAAATTGCCTTGGCCGGGCACAGTGGCTCACACCTGTAATCCCAGCACTCTGGGAGGCCAAGGCGGGTGGATCACCTGAGGTCGGGAGTTCAAGATCAGCCTGACCAACATGGTGAAACCCTGTCTTTAAAAAAAAAAAAATTGCCTTAATATTTTTAACTTTTATATAGCCAAGCACGAAAATACTGCTGTTGAATAACACTGGTCTCACAAAGTGGGATGTTATGTTCCTATGTAGCTAGGCATTAGACTTTGGAATTGGATCTGCTCTAAAGCAAAGAACAGGGTCCTGCAACATAACTTCTGTGTGACCCTCATTTCAATAGAGAGGCTGAACAGTGAGACAATAAAGTACAATTATCTAAGTTCTTAGAGAATAACTCACCTTTGAAGCAATAGGAGACTCAATGTCTTTTCATCCTTAGCCCAAAGTTAGCCATTTTATTTTATGTGATTTATTTTATTTTTTTCTATCTATCTATCTATCTATCTATCTGGTAGTGATGGGGTTTCACCATGTTGCCCAGGCTGGTCTCAAACTCCTGAACTCAAGCAATCCAACTGTCTCAGCCTCCCAAAGTGCTGGGATTACTGGCGTGAGCCACTGAACCTGGTCAATTTTATTTTATTTATTTTATTTCTTTGAGTTCATTTTAGCCCATATAAACTGGGTTTATTAACCTTAGGTAACAATAATTTACAAGATAGAAAAAGGTCTCATACTACAGAAACTTAAAGGTTGACTATCCAATAAATGATGAAAAAAACTAACAACAGTTCAGGTCAACAGTCAAATAGCTAATATATAATACAATTAACAATGGGGCCAAAGATTAATGTATATCTTGCATCATCTTTCATGCAATGTCTCAGCTTTTTTTCCCCAATATAAAGGCAGATTAATTAAAATTGGCCCTCTTAAGAATATCTATTTGTGGCCAGGCACAGTGGCTCACACCCGTAATGCTAGCACTTTGGGAAGTCAAGGCGGGCAGATCACAAGGTCAAGAGTTCGAGACCAGCCTGACCAACATAGCGAAACCCCACATCTACTGAAAAAAAACAAAATTAGCCAGGCGTGGTGGCACATGCCTGTAATCCCAGCTACTCAGGAGCCTGAGGCAGGAAAATCGCTTGAACCTGGGAGGCAGAGGTTGCATGCGATGAGCCAAGATCATGCCATTGCATTCCAGCCTGGGCAACAAGAGCGAAACTCCGGTCTCAAAAAAAAAAAGAGTATCTATTTGTTTACACTTCCTTCAGAAATTAATATTTGACACTAAGGGGTAATTATTTCGAAGTATGAACTAAAGGTAAAACCTAAAAGGGCATACATAATAAAAATACTTTCTAAAAGATCTGTAATAAATCTAAATGAATTAACTCAACAGTACTTACTTACACAAATTAAGCAAAACCTGAATAAACACAACTTTAAGGAGTGCCAACTCCAGTCCTGATTTTAGGATTGAACAGGAGCAAGATCTTAAGTGGGTCATTTTGTACAAGGACGACTTGAAAACTTGCGATACTACCTTAGTTTCCACCTATAAAAACACTTCAGCTCATGCCTGCAATCCCAGCAGTTTGGAAGACTGAGGCAGGTGGGTGGATCACCTGAGATCAGGAGTTCAAGACCAGCCTGGCCAACATGGTGAAACCCTGTCTCTACTAAAATTACAAAAAAATTAGCTGGGTGTGGTGGCAGGCACCTGTAATCCCAGCTACCTGAGAGGCTGAGGCAGGAGAATTGCTTGAACCCCAGAGGTAGAGGTTGCAGTGAGCCAAGACCTTGCCATTGTACTCCAGCCTGGGCAACAAGAATGAAACTACGTCTTGGGGAAAACAAAAACAAAAACAGACCCTTCAATAATGTTTTCATATCAACTAGAAGTGAGAGAAAATACAATCTGTGGCCAGGTACAGTGGCTCATGCCTTTAATCTCAGCACTTTGGGAGGCCAAAGCAGGTCATTCACCTGAGGTCAGGAGTTTGAGAACAGCCTGGTCAACATGGCAAAACCCCTTCTCTACTAAAAATACAAAAATTAGCCGGGTGTGGTGGCACGCACCTGTAATCTCAGCTACTAGGGAGACTGAGGCAGGAGAACTGCTTGAACCCAGGAGACAAAGGTTGCAGTGAGCTAAGATTGAGCCACTGCATTCCAGCCTGGGCAACAGAGCGAGACTCAGTCTCTTAAACAAAGAAAATACAATTTGAGATATAAAATGACACAGCCTCTCACACATTAAGGCTCAAATCATGCCTAAATTTCTAGTGATTTGAGTTAGAAGACCTGAAAGATTCTCCTTTATCTCTTATCGCACTCTAATCCCATAACACTCTACCCCAGATGGGGCAGGGAATCCCATAACACTGTACGCAAGAGAGGTAGCCATTTTATTATTTTATTTTTTTTATTTTTGGAGAGATAGCCATTTTAAAAATATGTTCAGCAACACTGAAAAATAAATATATGGAAAAAGTCTCCCTATCCTGAACAACTAAACTGTTAGGCTGAGGGGGGTGGGGAGCCAGAAAAAGACATAGAATACAACCTGAAATTTATGTAACACTAAATTTAAAACATGATTTGGTTTAAACCACTTCAGAATTAATTTTCTTCTTATAATTATTTAATCTGAGACAAAGTAGCTATGAATAACAATTTTCCAGTATTTATGAACTGAAATTCAACTGAGTCTTATTTTAATAATACAATACAAAGAACTAGAACTGCCCTACATTGTAAATCACTTTTATGCAAAAAAAATCCTGAACTTCAGGGGAGAGAGATAAGATGGCCAATCAGCAGCAGCTCAGAATTGTAGCTCCCAGTGAAAGCACAGAGAGCGAGTGGGCACGGCAATTTCAGACAAATTTTTGTTGCCCACAGACTGGGAGATTCCTGGCAGAGGAGCCCCACAGGTTGCCAGCGTGACTCTTTTGGCCAGCGCGGCTGTTTTGCCAGCACCCTGGCACGGTGCTTCTCGGTGCGGAGTATACAAGACTGGGTACCCTTTGAGTTGGGCTCGGCTGGTCCCATCCCCACAAAAAAAACAGCAATTGGAAGCGCTGAGGACTGAGAGTTTCACAGCAAGCACAGCTGAACCCGGGAAGGCCCAGCTCTGTGAGGAAGGGGCGTCTGCCAAAGGAAAACTAAGAAACATAAAAAACTTCATCACCAACAAGCCAGACGTCCACTCAGAGACCCAATCTGAAAGTCGGCAATTACAAAGACAACAGGTGGATAAATCCACAAAGATGGGAAGAAACCAGTGCAAAAAGGCTGAGAACACCTGAAATCAGAATGCCTCTCCTCCTACAGGGGATTGCAGCTCCTCATTAGCAAGGGAACAAGGTCTGACGAAGAACGAGTGTGATGAACTCACAGAATCAGGCTTCAGAAGGTGGATAATAAGAAACTTCTGTGAGCTAAAAGAACATGTTCTAACCCAATGCAAAGAAACTAAGAACTTTGAAAAAAGATTTGATGAAATGCTAACGAGAATGGACAACTTAGAGAAGAATATAAGTGAACTGATGGAGCTGAAAAACACAACACGAGAACTTCACGAAGCATGCACAAGTTTCAACAGCCAAATTGACCAGGCAGAAGAAAGGATATCAGAGGTTGAAGATCAACTCAATGAAATAAAACGAGAAGGCAAGATTAGAGAAAAAAGGGTAAAAAGGAATGAACAAAGTCTCCAAGAAATATGGGACTATGTGAAAAGACCTAATCTATGTTTGATAGGTGTACCTGAAAGGGACGAAGAGAATGAATCCAAGCTGGAAAATACTCTTCAGGATATTATCCAGGAAAACTTCCCCAACCTAGCAAGGCAGGCCAATATTCAAGACCAGGAAATACAGAGAACACCACCAAAATATTCCTCAAGAAGAGCAACCCAAAGGCACATAATCATCAGATTCGCCAGGGTTGAAATGAAGGAGAAAATGCTAAGGGCAGCCAGAGAGAAAGGTCGGGTTACCCGCAAAGGGAAGCCCATCAGACTCACAGCAGATCTCTCAGCAGAAATCCTACAAGCCAGAAGAGAGTGAGGGCCAACATTCAACATCCTTAAAGGAAAGAACTTTCAGCCCAGAATTTCATATCCAGCCAAACTAAGCTTCATAAGTGAAGGAAAAATAAAATTTTTTGCAGACAAGCAAGTACCCAGAGATTTCATCAGCACCAGGCCTGCTTTACAAGAGCTTCTGAAAGAAGCACTACACATAGAAAGGAACAACCAGTATCAGCCATTCCGAAAACATACCAAAAGGTAAAGAGCATCACCATAATGAAGAATCTACATCAACTAATGGGCAAAACAGCCAGCTAGCATTAAATGGCAGTATCAAACTCACATATATCAATATTAATCCTAAATTTAAATGGACTAAATGCCCCAACCAAAAGACACGGACAGGCAAATTGGATAAAAAGCTAAAACCCATTGGTATGCTGTATCTAGATCCATCTCACATGCAAGGATACACAAAGACTCAAAACAGAGGGATGGAGGAAGATTTACCAACCAAACGGAGAGCAAAAAAAAAAAAAAAACCAGAACCCTACTTTAAGTTAAAATCTAAGTTCTAGAAAGGGGTAAAGAGTGTGCTTACTTACCTTCAGCATTAGTGTGGAAGAGCTCCACTCCACAGCCATTTTTGTCTTTGATTATCGTTTCATTCATTCACTTGGCTGGTCATTGTATATGAGACTCTGTGATCAGATAGTTACTATGTCTGATTGTTAGATCCATATTGGTCTGTCATGTCTTCCTCATCCTAACCTTCCAGTTTCCTCAAGTGGATCAATACATTCTCAGCCTTCCCATATCTTTCTTGGGATTGAGAAGCAAAGGGAAAATTACTTATTCTCCCATACTACCAGAATGGTAGTATTTCAGTGTCTATCATCTGCTTCAAGTTTCTTCTCTTCCCCACACACTTCAAGCTGCCTTTCCTAATTTGCTTCTTGAATGCCATGTGGCAAAAAACCCATATGCAAAGATGCTGCCTCTCAAAATTTCATAAAGGAAAGGCTTGAAATGATTCTCTGCTCTTGGTTCTCCAAGTCCTGTGATCTGGTGGACAAAGACAGAAAATACGCTACCCTTTCTCAATGAATCAGTAACTTCTATGCTCTGGTTATAACATCTCCAATCTTCATTTCGCTCAGGAAAACTCTTTGTAGACTTTGGCTGTGGAAAGCTGACAAAACATCTATGAATGCCAATGACTAGAAATCACTGTATTCTTCACAACAGAATTGTTGTAAAATAAACAAATATTGTAATGTACTGCATAAGGAAATATCAGACAACAATGAAGTCCTTATGTGACAGTGGTCCAGTAGATTATAATAGAGCTGAAAAATCCCTATTTCCTAATGAGGTTAAAGCCATCCTAATGTTATTGTACTAATGCATTGCAAATATGTTTATGCTGATGTTAGCGTAAACAAAATTACTGTGCATAAAACTTGATGATGACAAGAAATGACTATGTTACTGGATTATGCATTTACCGTACTATGCTTTTTATCATTATTTTAGAATGTATTCTTTCTGTCTATTAAAAAAATGAATTAACCGTAATACAGTTAGTGATATCAATAGTGATATTGATTATCCTCAGCCTGGGTAGTCCTAAGCTAAGGTGTGTGTTTTTCTCTTAATTTTTAACAAAAAGGTTAAAAAGTAAAAAGAAATAAATTGTAAAATAAAAAACAGCTTATAAAATAAGGATATAAAGAAAGATTTTTTATAGAGCTGTACAATGTATTTGTGTTTTAATCTCAATATTTACCACAAAAGAGTTAAAATGTTTTTTAAAAGGTTCTAAAGTAAAAATGTTAAAGTAAGTTAATTTATTATTGAAGAAATAAAAAGATTTTCTATAAATTTAGTGTAGCTTAAGTGTGCAGTATTTATAAAGTCTACAGTAGTATAATGTCCTAGGCCTTCACTTTCACTCACCATTCCCTCACTGACTCACCCTGAGTGACTTCCAATCCTGTAAGATCCATTCATGGTATGTGCCCTGTACAGGTGTGCCATTTAAAAAAATCTCTTATACAGTATTTTTACTATACCTTTCCTTTGATTAGATGTGTTTAGATACACAGATACTTACCATTTTAGTATTACAGTCGCCTACAGCATTCAGTATAGTAACATACTCTACAGATTTATAGCCTAGGAACAACAGGCTGTATCATGTGGCCTAGGTGTGTAGTGAGAAATACCATGCAGATCTGTGCAACTCTGTGTTCACAGAACAACCTAAGAATACATTTCTCAGAAGGTATCTCTACCTATAAATAAATATATAAATAAATGAAAATGTTAGTTTCACCTGTGTATGTCCTTGATTTAGCAGGAAAATGTATCAATTTTATTAAATCTTAAGACTTAGGAACATGTCATTTTAACATTATGTGTGACAAAATGGGAAGCATAAATACATACTTCTGCTACAGCAATATCCATCCTATGGTTTGCTCCAAGGACAGCACTTGGGCAATGTTTCAGCTGTAATTTGAACGTCGCAGTTACTTCTGTAGAAATTAAAGAATAAGAAATTTTTCTCAATTCTGTACAAGTAGAAACCTTGTACATTAGGATATGCTAGTCGATACTCTCATTAGCCATATAAACCTAGAAATATGGAAACAAATCATAGAATTGTCATGTGTTATTTGAAGGAATACATTGGAACTATGAATGGGAAAAGTTGAGTACATTGATTTATTTCCTTATTCTTGCTCAAAGAATTTAATAACAAAGTACTGTTCATGTAAGGTGACATTTAAAGTTTCTGGGGACTTTAATTTTTTCTGAGTTTTATATTTATTATTTCAATTTTTAATCCCATTATTGCAACTTATAAAACCATCAAGTGATACACTACAGTTTCATTATATAGAGGAGACAAAATTTCCTGTTTTAGAATATACAATATTTTAGGAAAATGTAATCTCTTTAGCATTCATAGCTTCTTTTAATTTGTAATAGCCCATTATTCTCATTTTTTTCATAAAAATTACAGAATACATATTTGTATCATTATTACTACAGTTAAAAAGTAAGTTTACTAAATTCTGCATGGAGAAGACTCACTTATTTGCTGCTATATTAATGATTTCCCTTTTAAGCAGGAATTTAAGATCGTATTCCAACAGTCTAAGGCTCTGTAAATGACATTGAGTTTATTTTAAAGGACCCAGTTCTAATTACTAGCTTCCAAAAAGAAACAATATTTAACTGTGATATTTTTAGTAAGACCTTTTATAGATAAGTAATTAGAAGCTATAACGTCATTTTATGTCATGTGAAAAGCAATCTTCTGCGAGACAAATAGTTAATAGAAAGAAGAGAACATAGTCTTCCAATTAACAGAATGATGGAGACCATAGTCTTCTGATTAATTTATCTTTCATTTTCAACTTACAGATTATAGAAGACATTCAGAAATTTGTAGAAAGCAGAAATATATGGGTCAATGAGTTTCTAAGTCATTTTTGACTGATAGATCCTAAGAACAGTTAAGCTTGAACAATAAAAATGGACATATTATTAGTCACTTTTTAGAGTACTCCAAAAAAAGACTGCAGAAAGAGATAAATTGGGGACAATTTCAGTAGAAAGTCAGTCTTTAATGTCGAAAATAATAACATTTAGCACATAGGGAGTGTCATTGATAATCTACAGAAAACTAGTGTAAGAAATGGTTTGTATGTTTTCCTATCAGTCTTTAAAAAAACGTAAATCCAATTAGGGTGACCTGATTTTATCAACTGCAGTGTAACTAAAGAGTTTGCCTAATCAATTTTATTGTAACCTTGCTTTCTGAAGTAATTCTGAGTTAATAGAAGGATGGTGCTTTGCAATGGAAGCTGCAAAAAGAGAAGTTCTTAAAGAATTGTGATGTGTCAGTGTATCTCTAGTCCTTTCTCAGAAAAAGCACACTCTGATAAAATGGATGTAGAATTCCAATTCCCTTGGGATAATTAGAGAGTTGACATTTTAGGTTAGTATTCTTCATGACTTGTTACTTGCTAATCAAACACCTTTCTGGCATTAATTTGGCCATCCGATATGGGCATTATATAAAATATGATGTAATGACCAGAAAACATTTTATCTTATGCCTAGTAATATTCTGATATTTTTCTTAATATTCTTATTTATTTTGTTTTTTCCTTTTGTCTTGTTTTCATCTAGTTTTAAAAACCAATTTAAAGATATTTTTCACTGTCACAATTCTGCACAAGGGGACTATTATTCTGATACTTTATTATTAATTTGTAGAATTAGATAATTAATCTTTCCACATAATGATAGGCACTGGGGAAAAAATCTCTTCTTTTAGATTATATTTACTAATATTTTACCTAATTGCTGTGAGAATTGATTCTGATGGAAGTTCTCCATGTTTCTCATTTAAAATCTGAATAAGATATCTGATAACTTTTTTCAGCTTAACACTATGCCTGGGCATCATGTGATTTTTGATTCCCAGATTTCTTTAAAATCAAACTTTGGAAAACCGATACAGTCAATTTGGGCTTGACAGTTTTCTCTCATGTCATAATAAAGTGAAAGCACAAAATTGGAATTAATTTTTGATATTTCATATTCTTACACACATATATAACATTTATATTTCGTTTAGTTTCTTTTCAACCTTTATTTTAAATATGGGAGTACACCTGCAGGTTTGTTACATGGGTAGATTGCATGTGCCAGGGGCTTGAGGTACAGATAATTTAGTTATTGAGTCATCAGCATAGTATCGGTAAGTAGTTTTTCAATCCTCCTTCTCCTCTCACCCTTTACGCTCAAGTAGACCCCAGTGTTTGTTGTTCTCGTCTTTGTGTTCATGTGTGCTCAAGGTTTAGCTCTCATTTATAAGTGAGAACATATTTGTTTCTCTGTTCCTGTGTTAATTAGCTTAGAATAATGGCCCCCAACTCCATCTGTATTTCTGCAAAAGACTTGACTTTGTTCTTTTCTGTGGCTGTGTAATATTCTGTGTTGTATATGTATCATATTTTCTTTTTCCAGTCTACCATTGATGAGCATCTAGGTTGATTTCATGTCTTTGCTATTGTGAATAATACCGTGATGAACATACAAATGCATGTGTCTTTATGGTAGAATGATTTATATTTCTGTGATTCCTGTGAGCATATACTCAATAATGAGATTGCTGAGTTGAATGGTAATTCTGTTTTAAGTTCTCTGAGAAATCACCAAACTGTTCTCCAGAATGACTGAACTAATTTAAATTCCCACCAGCACTATATGAGCATTCCCTTTTCTCTACAACTTTGCCAGCATCTATTTATTTTGGGATATTTTCATAATAGCCATTCTGACTCGTGTCAGATGTAATACCCAATGGTGATTTTTATTTGCATTTCCCTAATGATTAGTGATGGTGAACACTTTTTCATATGCTTGTTGGCTGTGTGTGTCTTATTTTGGAAAGTGTTTTTGTCATTTGTCCACTTTTTAATGGGGTTGTTTTTGCTTGCTGATTGTTGATTTGTTGAAGTTCCTTTTAGATGCTGAATATTAGACCTTTGTTGGATGTATACTTTGCAAATGTTATCTCCCATCATTTAGATTGCTGTTTACTTCATTGATGGTTTCTTTTCCTTTGCAGAAGCTTTTTAGTTTAATTAGGTTCCATTTGTCAATTTTTGTTTCTGTTGTATTTGCTTTTGAAGTCTTTGTCATGAAATCTCTGCCAAAGCCAATATCCAGAATTGTATTTCCTAGCTTTTTTTCTTTTTATAGTTTTTTGTTTGTTTGTTTTACAATTATTTAAGACTTTAATTCATCTTCAGTTGATTTTAGCATATGGTGAAGAAAGTTTCAGTCTTCTGCATGTTCCTAGCCAGTTATCTCAGCGTCATTTATTGAATAGGCAGTCTTTTCCCCATTGCTTATTATTGTTGACTTCATCAAAGATTAGATGGTTGTAGGTGTGTGGCTTTCTTTCTTGGCTCTCTATTTTGTTTCATTGGACTATGTGTCTATTTTTGTACTAATACCATCCTGTTTTAGTTACTGTAGCCTTGCAGTATAGTTTGAAGTTGGGTAATGTGATGCCTCCAGTTTGGCTGTTTTTGCTTAAGAATACTTTGGCTATTTGGGCTCTTGTTTGGTGCCAAATGAATTTTAGAATAGTTTTTTTTTCTAATTCTGTGAAGGATGTCATTGGTAGTTTCTTGGGAATAACATTGAATTTCTAAATTGCTTTGGTCAGTATGGCCATTTTAATCGGTCTTATTTCATCTTTAATGTGTCAATATTGATCTTTCTATCCATGAGCATGGAATCACATTTATATTTTGAACTTTCAAAGTGAATTTCAGTTTTTTCTAAAATTTTAAAATGAATATGTGAGCATTGTTAAAAATAAAACTATGCAAAGATATGGAAATAGAAACTTAAGAAACTATTTTCCCTGTCATGCCATCCTTTGTTCTCTGAGACTACCAAGCTATCTTTATAGTTTGCATTTCATAATCTTTTCTTTTAGTTCATACAGTCATATACAATATATTAGCATATATGGTTTACTCTTGCATTTGTATAATGTTATATCATATATTCTGATATTACTTTCAATATGATACAGTTCTTAACATTACATATGACCAAACAGCAGGGTATCTTGGAAAAACTAATTTCTATTAATATTATTGCAGTTTCATTTAATCAAAACTATTTTTAACCATAAGTAAATTTATCCTACATGTATTCTATCTAAATGTCTCCTTTTTTCCTCAGTCTCAGACTACAGTACTCAGACACAAACAGTGCAAGCCCAAGGAATTAGAAATGTTCAAACTCTACATACACCCTGTTCTCATATAGAGGGCTAAAAAAAAAAAAAAACCCAACAACAATATAAAAATACAAACATGGCCAAACTTTTTTTTGAACAAATGTTGTATTTTTTCTTTAATAATGTTTCTCGAACAAAACAGCTAGCAGAAATTTGAATTGCCATGTGTAGTGTCAGATTTTAATGTAAACATTCAAATAAAATACTGAGATTTCTACTGGAGGGAGAATAAAAAACATAGCAAAATATTTTTAAAAAGGCTTCTACTGATGACATAGACAGAACTGTTTGCAGTTATAGTTTAAAAAGCCAAGAAGTGAGAATAAATTTGCCACCATCAGCTCTTGTCCCAGCATAAGAAAAACATCAGTCACAAATCAAAAACAGGAAGGCCAATTGGATGTCACCACACGATTCCCAGACACTGATTTCTGCTATGTTGATGCAGTCTTGCCTTGGAGGGTTTTTGTAGATCCCCTAGTACCTAGCCCATGGAAACGTAATTGTGCTCTTGGAGCTTCCTCAGGGAAGTGAGACATTTCCCAGGGAAAAAGGGAGGTTGAATAGTGAAAATGAGAGGAAATTTCTTTTGAGTAATGATGACAGAAAACATTCAGATCTTCAGTTCAATTTAAATTTTAAATAATATGTCAATTTTATTGTATGTCCCATGTATTATGTGACACACATGTACAAAAAGTCTGTTGTTTATCTGGAATTCAAATGAAATTAGATGTTGCATATTTTGTATTTGTTAAATTAAGCAACCCATTCGTGCGGGGGTTTTTCTGCATTGTTTTTTCTCTTTCGCCATATATTTCTGGCAAATTAACAGCACCTAAGTGTATCTTGTTAACAGAATTTTTGACACCAATCTCCTTCTGCTCACCTTGCCAGCACCTTATTCTTTTCTGATTTTCTTGTTCCCTGTCTGAATTGCCCTATGACTTTCACATGGGCTCTCCTTCCAGTCTTCCATTTTCCTCCTCACATTGTGCCAGCTTCCCAGTTTCCTCTCTGCTGTCTGCTCCTGTGACCCAACCCAGACACTGTTGTTGCTGCTCCTAACAGCAGTGCCCTCCTACATACTATACTGCACGTGAAAGACTGCAGTTGAGAACTGCTTTCTAGCTCTTTCATTCCCTGTGGCCTTTCCTCATCCTTCAGATCTGTAGCCCAAGATCATGAAGGAAAGAGACTTTATCTACTACATCTGTTGCAATTAATGAACCAGTACTGTTACATGATCATTAACCAATGTCCATAGTTTACATTAGCCTTCACTCTTAGGTTTGTACAGTTCTACAGGTTTTGCCTAAAGGCACAATTTCACGTATCCACCATTAAAGTATCATAACAAATAGTTTCAGTGCCCTAAATATGCCTTTTGTTTCACCTACACATCCTTTTCTCTTTCCCCTGAACCCCTCACAGTTGCTGATATATTTACTATCTCCATACTTTTGCTATTTCCATAATGTCACATAGGTGGAAACACAATACGTAGACTTTTGAGACTGTAATTGCTTACCAATATGCACTTAGGTTCTGTGTATGTTTTCAGGTGGCTTGATAGCTCATTTCTTTTAGGAGCTAAATATTGCTCCATTGTATGAGTGTACGATTCACCTATTGAAGGACATATTGACTGCTTTCAAGTTTGGGCAGTTATGAAAAAAAATCTGCTGCAAAGGCTTGTGTGCAGGTTTTAGTATGGACCGAGTTTTCAACTAGGAGAGTGATTAATTTATTATATGGCAATCATGTTAGCTTTGGAATACATTGTTAAATTGTCTTCTAAACAGTCTCTACAATTTTGCATTTATACCAGCATTGATGAAAAATGGATTTTGCTTCACACCCTTGCCAGTATATAGCGTTGTCAGTGATTTGAATTTTAGCATTTAATTGGTGGTCAATCCTATTTCATTGTTCTTTTGACTTGTAATTCCCTGATGGCATATGATGATGTATGATGATAAATATCTTTTGACATCCTTATTTGCCATTTATGTAACATTTATTTAGCTGTCTATTTGACTTTTTAAATAGGGTTGTTTATTTTTTGTGTGTCAGTTTTTTAAAATAGGTTGTTTCTTATTTGTGAGTTTTAGAAAATGGGTTGTATATTTCTTATTTTTGAGTATTTAGTGTTCTTTTTATATTTTCATGGCAAGTCTTTTATCAAATATATGTTTTGCAAGTATTTTCTCCATGTATTCTTGGATTTTCATTCCCTTAACAATGTCTTTTGTCAAGCAGATATTTTTAATTTTAATGAACTCCTAATAATTATTTTTTCTTTCATGGGTCATGTTTTGATGTCATATATCTAAAAGTTATTTCCATGGCCAAGGTCACCTAGAATTATCCTATATTATCTTCTAGGGGTTTTGTAATTTTCCCTTTAGGTCTGTGATCTATTTTGAGTTAATTTTTGCGAAGGATGTAAGGCCTGTGTGCAAATCTTTTTTTTCTTCTGCATGTACATGTTTAGTTCTTTCCAGCATCATTTGTTGAAAAGACTATTTTTTTCTCTTTTGAATTGTCTTTGCTCTTTTATCAAAAAATAGTTGACTGTATTTGCATGTGTCTATTACAAGGCTCTCTTTTCTATTCCATTTATGTATTTATGTTCTTTTTTCCAGTAACATACTGTCTTAATTGTTGTAGCTTTATAGTTAAGTCTTGTGTAGCTTTATAGTTGTCTTGAAATACAGTAGTGTTAGTCGTATGACTTTGATATTCTGTATTGTGTTGCCTATTATGGGTCTTTTGGCTTTCCATATAAAGCTTTGTATCAGTTTATTGATAACTGCAAAATTACCTTCTGTGATTTTTATTGGGATTGCATTGATTCTATAGAACAAGTGGGAAGAATTTATATCTTGATAATATTGAGACTTCCTGTCTATGACCATGCAATATCCCTCCATTTACTTAGATCAACTTTGATTTATTTCATCTGAATTTTATAGTTTTCCTTATATAGATTTTGAAAATATTTTGTTACATTTCTACTTATTTTGTTTTCATTTTCAAATTCTTATTGTCCTTTGCTGCTATATAGAAAAGTGAATGACTTCTTATTTATTAACCTTTTATTTTGCATCTTTACTATAATTACTTATTAGTTCCAGGAAGCATTTCTTTCCAATTCTTTCAGGGTTTTTTGCATATAAAATGATATCATCTTGTGAACAAAGCCAGTTTTGTTTCTTTTATTCCAGTCTAGTCATAGCAAAATACATAACCTAGGAAAGAAGAAAAAAGTAGTTAATTTTAATTTCTTTCCTTGGTTGTTTTTATTTTGTAAGGTATACACCTATAAATCCAGCCACTTATTCTAGACCTTTTTATAACTCTTAGGTTTATTACAAGTTGCTAAATTAATGAAATTTTAAGAAAATTATTCATAATTCAAACTACACTGTTGCTCAATAATAAATAAAATTCAAGAAGTTAAAATCTAAAATAAAATAAATACAGTGCCAGGACAAATGACTATGTCATTTCATTTCTTTAAGTGTATTGTGTTTCAAAATACAGCATTTTGTGGAAAGAACAGAAATCACAAAATTGACTATGTTTATTAAATGACAAACATGATATTATATTATATTCTGTTAGCTCACGGTGTATTTAGTAACTGTGCAACTTCTGATACTTTATCAATACTCCTTTTTTTTTTTCTTCTAGGGCCTTGTATTTTTGGGCAATAGTCTAGTTTGTTTAAAGTAAGAATAGAAGTCTTAATCCCATTACTGAGTATATACCCAAAGGAATATAAATCATTCTACTATAAAGACACATGCACACATATGTTTATTGCAGCACTATTTACAATAGCAAAGACATGTAACCAACCCAAATGCTCATCAATGATAGACTGGATAAAGAAAAGGTGGTACATACACACCATAGAATATTATGCAGCCATAAAAAGATATAAGATCATGTCATTTTCAGGGAAATGGATGAAGCTGGTAGTCATCATCCTCAGCAAACTAACACAGGAGCAGAAAAGCAATTACCACATGTTCTTATCCATAAGTGGGTTTTGAACAATGAGGACACATGGACACAGAGAGTGGAACAACACACACCAGGGCCTGTTGGGGGTGGGAGTGAGGGGAGTGGTCTTAGAGAATGGGTCAATAGATGCAGCAAACAACCATGGCATATGTATACCTATGTAACAAGCCTGCACATTCTGCATGTGTCCCATTTTTTGTGTTAATAGAAATTTTAAAAAATATTTTGTTAATGTTTTATAAAAAAAAATAGAAGAAACCAATCACATTCACAAGAGCAAATTAATTGTAATAATAAGATACTTAGGAATAAATGTAACCAAATATGTGAATGACCTGTACAGTGAAAAGTATAAAATATTTATGAAGGAAAGTAAACAAGACAAAGATAAATGTAAAGACATTTCATGCTCCTTGTTTAGAAGAATTAGTGGCATTAAACTGTTTATACTACCCAAAGCAATCTGTAGATTCAATGCAATTCTTATGAAAATCTCACTGGAATTATTTGCAGACATGGAAAAAAAATCTGAAAGTTCATGTGAAATCACAAAAGACCCCAAATAGCCAAAGCAATGATAAGGAAAAAGAAGAGAGCTGGACACATCACACTTTCTGAATTCAAAATATATAACAAGCTATTTCCATCAAAACAGTATGGTACTATCATAAAAACAGATGTAGACAAATAGAATAGAATAGGGAGTTCAGAAATAAAACTATCTATCTATAGTCAGCGGATTTTGCACAAAGGTGCCACATATGTGAACATGCAATTGGAAATGTATAGTCTCTTCAATAAATGGTGTTGGGAAAACTAGATATTTATATAAAAATTAATGAAATTGGACACTATATCATACAATATATGAAAATAAACTCAAAATGGATTAAAAACTAAATGTAAGACTTATAACTGTAAAATTAAGAGAAGAAAAGCTACAGAAAAAATTTCTTACCATTGATCTGGATAATGATAGTTTTAAGTATAACACCCAAGAAACAGGCAACAAAAACAAAAATAGACAAGTGGAATAGCACTAAAAAACAAAGCTTTTGCACAAATGAAAGAATCAACAGCCTCAAAAGGCAGCCTACTATTAAATGGGAGAATGTGTTGACATACCATATATCCGATATATCCGATAAGGGATTAATGTTCAAAATGTATAATGAATTCAAACAGTTTAGTGTCAAAAAATCAAACCGAATAACTTGAGTATTCGGCTAAAAGCCTTAATAGACATTTTTTAAAAGAAGACACACAAATACTCAACAGTTATATAAAAGGTGCATAATATCACTAGAGGGGAAATTGGGAGATGTTAGTCAACAGGTACAAAGTTTCAGTTAGACACTTTGTACCTGTTGACCAACATCTACTGTATAGTATGGAGCTCTCCTGTACAGTATAGTGACTATAGTTAATAATATTGTATTATATACTGGAAAAATGGTAAGAATGTATCTCAAATGTTCTCAACATAAAAATAAACGTGAGGTAAAAAATATATATAATCAAGGAATAATCAAGGAAAGCAAATCAAAATGACAATGAGATGTCACTTCATTCTTGTTAGAATGGCTATCAAAAATAGGAGAGATAAGTGTTAGTGAAGACGTGGAAAAAAAGGAGCCTTTATATACTGTTGATGGTAACGTAAATTGGTAAAGTCATTGTGAAAAACAGTATGAAATTTCCTAAGTAATTAACATTTGAGCTACTATATGACTAGTAATCACATTTCTGGGTATGTATCCAAAAGAAGTGAAAACAGTATTCTGAAGAGCTATCCATACTCATTTTAGCATTATCCACAATAGTCAAGATATGGAATTGACTTAAATGTCCATCAATGGATGATTAAAGAAAATCTGGTATACATATACAGTAGATGAACCTAAAGGAAATCATGCTAAGTGAAATAAACCAGGTACAGAAAGACAAACACTGCATAACCTCATTTATTTGTGAAATCTAATAAAGTATAGATGGACAGTATAATGATGGTTGCCAAAGCCTGGAAGAAGGGGGAAATGAAAAGAGGTGGTCAGCTGTCACAGAGTTTCAGTTAGAGAGGATACATCAGTTCTGAAGATCTATTGTATAGCATGGTGATGATGATTAATGAGAATAAATTATACTGAAAATGTTAAGAGAGTAGATCTTAAATATTCTCAATATGAAAAAATATAACCATGTGAGGTAATAAACATATTAATTAATTGGCTGTGGCAAACATTTGGCAATGTATATGTATATCAAAACATTATTTTAATACCATAAATACATGTGATTTTACATGTAAAACTGGCTATAAAACAACAAAGACAACCATGATCTCACAGGTGAATTTTTTTAAGTCAAATTTATCAAAAAGAGTAGAATGGTGATTTCTAGAGGTTGGGGTTAAAGAAAAATAGAGACATGTTGGTTAAAGGGTACAAAGTTTGGGATTTTGGGGATGAATAAGTTCTGGATATCTAATGTGCAGCATGCTAACTATACTTAATTCTATATTATAAACTTGAAATATGCTCAGAGAGTTGACCTTAAGTGTTTTCATCAAATACAAAAAAGAAATCTTAATACTGTGAGTTGATGAATACCTTAATTAGCTTGATTGCGGTACTCTTTTCACCAGGTATACATATATCAAAATATCCCTTTGTATACCTTAAATATGTATAAGAATTATTTGTCAAGTATATCTTAATAAGTCTGATGGAAAAATAGGAGGCAAAAATCCAGTATGATAAAGGATGAATGTACACTTTGATAGTGAAGCCAATGGGGAAAAAGTCTTATTTTTAAAAGATGAGATGATAACAGTAATAGTCATGGAGGCATATACTTTTACTGTGACATAATGAGGGATATGAATTTTGTCATCTATCTGTCTTTCTATCATCTATCTCTTCTATCTTCTACACATACACACATTTGTAAACATATGTCTGCATATAAACAATATAGAGAGAAACTAAATAGCAGATAGCATGCAAAGATTCAAAAATATATAAATATGTGTTGGGTGGGGGTGGGAGGAGTGCTAGTTACTCCCAGAAGAAACAGGAAACTATTCCTTCCAGAGAATATTTGAATAAGATTCCAGAACAATAAATCCATAAAAGTGGTTTATTTTGAACTTCATAATAAAGAAAAAGATGAGCTCGTTTTCTGAAATAAGTCTTTCCACCCTGGGGTTCCAGATATAGCAAATAAAAGCACAGGACATATAGCTAAATCAAAGTTCAGATGAATAACATACACATAGACACATGTACATAATTTTTATATTATTATGCTAATTCAATATGTAAGGTACACTTGGTATAAAAAGAGTGAGAAAAAAAGTACTTGAGAACTCAAAAATCTTAGGAATACCAGGAGCAAGAATATTGAGTGTTCAGGTAAAAGCGGCATTTCCCTTTAGCTATAAGTTTGTGTAAATAAAAATTTGAGAATATTGAGAAATGTGTAGATAAGCCCTGTATAAGGTATAAAAGAATGAAATAGGTACAATGTTACTAATTAAGGCAGAAGTCAGTAAAAGACAGCTGTAGCAGGATTTTATTGACTGGAGAAGTTTCCTCTGAGCCATGACTGTGTATCACAGTAAAAAAGTAAAAACTAATCCAAAGCAGAGAAGTGTGTTGCATCAAATATTGGAAAAGATGTTGCACATAAAACTTTTAACCTATTTCAAGGGGTCAATTATAACTTTCTCATTTTGCCAGTCTTGGTGCGCTTATGTTTTTGAACTTGTCTGTGTAGTTTGAAGATATCTAACACTTATTAAAAACTGAACTACAGGCCTTCTAAAATGACATTCTGGCCCTTGAAGAAAACTGGAATTAATTTAAACAGTCTTTGAAAAATGTGTGTTAAGAATAATTGACAACCCAAGTAAGAGTGAAGAACTGACTTAACCAGGAGTTTTCATGAAAATTAGCAAATGATTTTATTGGACTGCAGGGTCAATATGAATTACCAATGTGATAGGACTGCTATAAAAATCAATGTAATTTGAGATATTATTAGAAGTAAAATATCCAGAAAGATTGAGTGTACTACTGAATTCTGCCCCAGTAGACTTTATTTTTAATATTATTTTCAACTGTAGGTTCAACATTTGTACCAGGTTATTGCCTAAGTGCAAGTCAAGGATAGGGTGTTCAGGATAATGTGGTGATATGAAAAATTTTTGAAAAGCATATGCATAGGTAGTATACAGAAAACAATGTTTCTGGGGGTTCCCAAGAAAATATTTCTCTTTCACAATTTGCACAATTGTCATATGTTAATTTTTGCATGTCATGCCTCATTAAGTCTCTGATCCCTTAAAAAGTAATGCAGTTGTAACATTACACATTGGAGAGATTACTTTAAGAAGGAACCACTTTCCCTAAAACATAGGATAAGAAGTATAAAGTGCAATAAATTGGGAAAAATTTACAGGGTATTATAAACTAACTGACATTTGAAGGAATAGCTGGAGGAATAACCATATTCTTTGAGTTTGTTTTTAGCATTTCTGTGCCTCTTTCAACATAATTGTACTCAGCTTACTTTTAAACTTATGCTAATGTGTTATTACAATGTACTATAATGTCTTTGAATTAACAAAGTAAAAATTAAAAATAAAACTATGGACATTATAGTAAAAAAATCCCACATTAGCAACCTGAAACTCTTTTAAAGAGAGATTATTGTACTACCTTTTAAATATGATATTATATTTTGTCCTCTTTTATGTTTGTTTGTTTGTTTTAAGAAATAGAGGACCAATCTCAGAGTAACTGATCTAGGTTTTTAAAGTACTATATAACACTGAGACAATATCAGATTCTGACACCAGCAAAGCATAAATTCTACTTATGGCTATGTATTAAAAATTGATGTTGTGTGGTCAATAGGAACATATAATGTTACATAAGCTGATGCACAGTGTTTGAAAACATGAACTTTAGGTTAACACAGATCTGTGCTAATTTGAGTTTTGGCTTTGCTTCTTGTAAATTTTCCAAACCTAAGAAAATTATCTAAATTTACCAGTCTCTGTGGCTATATATCTAAAAATCTAACTTATTTCATAGTTTTGTTGTGGAAGTTTAATAAGTTAATGTTTGTCAAATACGTAAATTATAGCAAATGTTATCACTATGGTTGCTATTTTAAGGTGCCGAATATTCCCATATTTAAAATTCTGTGATAACACACTAACTAAAGTAAAATTTAAAATTTATGAGGTTTTTCTGGATAAGTCTCAAAGCTAATTTTATGCCAATGAGAGCTATATTTTTGTGAATAATGCATTTGAAACAGCAGTGAACACATTTTCTTCAATAAAGGTGTTAAAGTTTTTTATTCTTAATTTAGACTGAGTGCATTTTATTAGCATTTCTGAAATATAACACAATCACATACAAAAATACATAAATTGATAAATGAATCCCACAATAAAATGCTAATACCCACACTTGTGTACATATGTTCAGTCTTTCAAAAATGCATATTTTGATGTAGAAACTGTTGAGTGTCAAGTAATTTAGTTTAGTCAAAGCTGAGATAAATTTTTGGTGGTCATGATACTTAATTCAGTTTCTCTAAAGTACTGGTATTTGACATACACCAATGGGTTTTAATAAAAGCAATTTTTTCATTGAACATTTTAAAATAAGAAAGGTACCATAATAAAGCTCTACTCATTAATAAATTTATTTTTTACAGAAGGCTGTGCAATTTCTGTGTGTAAAATGACAGACAAAATAAAATTTAAAATATTACATAATAAGTGAAAAATTCTAAAAAGAGACTATAAATTTTAGCCTCAGATTAATAGAGAGCTGAGATTAGCATGCAAAAGTATATTAGGTCCTTTAAATATTAAAAATTGGGAAGACACATGGATTTTGTACTGCTAAATAATTATAACCGACCTATGAAGCAATTATATTCACATTGACTTTAATTTAGATAGCAGTGAGATATAGACATTCCTACTTTTCAAATAGGATGCTTAATAACTAATGAAGGTCAATATTCACTTTGTTTCATGACAACTCACTGGTTTGAGAACTTTCTTTTAAAAGTTAGAACACATGATAAATAATATTTCAGCTCTCTATTTTTTGTGCCTTCCAACTATCCACTTAGGATTGAAGTATGGACAGGAAATAATTATGCTGTCTAAAATTCATTCCCCTGCTTTTTATCTGTCAAATCTTTTTATTTTCAAATTTTGTAATGTCTTTTATTTTTATTTGACTGAATATCTATCATGCTATATATAAGATATAAATTACACATATTTAAGTGATAAGAGTGTAAAGAAATTGAAATTACTTGGCTATTCACTAGATTTTTGATAGTGGGTTTTTTATATGCTTAAATAGCTTATTCCTTTCACAGCATCCAGAGTAGAAAGTTATATCAAAAGTCTTGATTATTTTCAGCAATCAACTAATACACAAAATAAAAATGAATTTCATTTTTTTCTTTAAAATAATCCTCTTCAAAAGTGTAAGATTTGTATATGTCATATAAGTATGGGAAACTTAAGTGAGCAGCTGATTAAAGAAGTTTCCAATACATTTGATATTATTTTATTTAAAAGTTGAAATTACCACCTTAGTAACAAGAAAAGTATCTAAGACTTTTCTACACAACCATGATATTTTTCATCTTAGCATTCAATTTGATAACCCTGTTTATATTTGTACTGCTAATCAGAATGGTAAGATGAACTAGTTAAAAAGGCAGAAGTATAATTAGGAAATCTTTCATTGTGTAAATATTCAAAAATGTTGAAGTGTTAGCTCTAGCTCTGTTAAGAGTTTCATCTCATAATTTTCAACTGATGAATATGTAGTTCTGTCTACATCATACTTATTCATATAGGATTCAGATAATTAAAAAATTCAGAGAGGCTTCAAATACTTTCAAAATGAGACAACACAGCACTTCCAAGATAATCACCTTATTTTAATTTTGCTGAGAGAGAAAAACAATGAGGGAGATGTTGGGGTAGGAGAGAGATCTGTGAAGTTACTGACATAAGATAAATGGTAGAAGAACAAATTGACTATATCGCTATAGAAATTAAGAAGAATCTTATATTATCTGAGACTTTTGCCGATTGGTACTATCTTACCCAAATCCTCAAAATTATCTCTTACTTCAAGGAATAAAGTCCTAGGTCTCTTAATCCAGTACAATGCCTGAAGAACAAGATTTTAGACACAAATAATATACTATGAAATAATGTTATAGTCTTATTTCCTGTGAGATCATATGTCATTCATCTTAAATTCCATGAACATGTTTTTATTTTTGTAAGATAATTTAAGATATAAAAGAAGTAAATATTTCATACTTTAAGGTATTAAGTGTAAACATATTTCAAAGAACTTTTTATACTTCAAATACCTCATTATTTTCCAAAAACTTTATCTAAAATCATCATTCTTTATATTTGTAGATTAGCTCAACATTTTATATAACATTGTTTAAACTGACTGAAATCTCAAGTACAAGAATTTAAAAATGTTTACGTCTTCAGCATGTGGTTAATATTTTAACATTCGACTTAATCATTACAAATATTCTATAAGTAAAGCATTAATTCCATTTATAGGTTAAGTAGCTCAAATGTTTGATACTTATGCCAGGGACACAAAACTGATTTTAAGCCAAATGTTTCTCTGTTTAATGTCTATGTGTCTATATTTTAAAACTATAATTTTCCCAATTTAATCACAGATTTTATATTAAAGCTCTGTAAATGGAAATTCCTTGCTTCTATTTAAAATTATCTTTCTCCATTCTTTCTACACACTTTATTGTATTCATTCATTTATAAGCTCAGTGCTGTCTGGAATTTTAACCAATTCTAAACTTGTGAAGAAGATTTATGTCATGATGCCTTAGACCTTAGATTAATATGAAGCTATTGTTATTTTTGCTTTCATGTTTTACCCATATCCTTTGCCTAAATTTAAGTTATTGAGGCCAAGAAATTAGGTGCAATTTCTCATCTCAGTTTATTATACCTCAGATTTGGATCTACTTCATCTAAATATGCCTTTGCTTGCCTTAGTTGAATTTCTTGAACCTTAGCCTTAACTTGGTTTAATCTATGATAACTGCCTTCAATACTTGAAGCTCTAAAGTTGTTCTCAACTATATCAATTGTAAATATGTATTTTCTTAATATTGTTGTAAATTCTATTCCTTTAATTTTTCCTATTATCAAGTGATATTCTAAGTATTACCTAGTGTTCTATATTTCTTCTAATATTTTTCTTTTTTCTCCTTGCTTTAAAATGAAGGTCTTCAGGTTTTTTTAATAGTTTGAAGTGAGCAAATTCCATGTATTTTTTTCATTAAATAATTTCAGCTTTTATTGTAGATTCAGAGAGTACACGTGTAGGTTTTTACACGTCTATATTGAATGATCCTGAGGTTTGGGATACAGACGATCCCATCACTAAGGTAGTGAGTATCATAACTAATAGGTAGTTTTTCTGCCTACACTCTCCTATTCTCCTCCCTCTTCTAGTAGCCCTTAGTGTCTATTTTTCTCATCTTTGTGTCCATGTGTACTGAATGTTTCACTCCCATTTATAATTGAGAGTATTCAGTATTTATCTGTTCCTGCATTAATTCACTTAAAATAATGGCCTCCAGCCACATCCATCTTGCTGCAAAGAACAGATTTCATTCTTTTATGGCTGCATAGTATTCCATGGTGTATATGTTCCACATTTTCTTTCTCCAATCCACCATTGATGGGGCACCTAGGTTGACTCCATGTCTTTGCTATTATGAATAGCATTGTGATAAATATATGAGTGCATGTGTCCTTTTGTAGAAAGATTCATTTTCCTTTGGGTACATATTCAGTAGTAAGATTGCTTGCTTGAATGGTAATTCTAAGATCTTGAGAAACCTCATACTATCCAGCTATCCACAGTGGCTAAACTAATTTACATTCTATCAGCAGTATATAAGCACTCCCTTTACTCTGCAGCCCCACCAGTATCTACTATCTTTTGACTTTTTGACAATAGCTATTTTAACTGGTGTACAATAGTATCTCATTGTCGCTTTAATTTGCATTTCTCTGATGATTATTTATGATGAACTATTTTTACATGTTTGTTGGCCATTTGTATTTCTTCTTTAAAGATCCGTTTGTTCATGTCCTTTGCTCATTTTTTTAAATGTAATTACATGCTTTTTGCTTGTTCTACTGTTTAAGTTGATTATAGATTCTGTACTTTTGTTGGATGCATAGTTTGTATTTTCTCCCATTATGTAGGTTGTCTGTTTACTCTGTTGATAGTTTATTTTGTTGTGCAGACTTTCTTTAGTTTCTACTTTTTCATTCAGTCCTACATAGTTCAAAAATGCCATACAGAAACAATACACTTAATTATAATTTTATTACACTTATACCAGTCCAGGTGAATAACTCCCTTCATTTTATTCTCTGGTAAGATACAAGTTACTTAAGTAAATCAATCATTACTGAAATATAAATTATATTGTAGATTACCAATATAAATACCAATTTCTTATGACACTAGGAAAAGTAACTTGATCATATATATTCACATAAAAATTAAAAGTATTCATGTATAGAATTAAAACCAAATGGAATATTTATACTGTTTCTTTCATATTCTTGTCATATAATTTTATTATAAGTAGGCCAGTCAATTAGCACATCATTTTTATATTTATATAATTTTCAAGTCACCAAGAAAAACTCTTTCTTATGCAATTATATGTTCAGGACTAATCTTTTATTCTCCTGAAACTTTCATATATATCAAACCTTTCAGCATGGTTTTGTGATTCATAGATTGATAAAATGAATATATGAGTATAAGATGTCAAAACCAAGGGTGACACAGAATGGAAATGTTTTAAAAGTTGTGATTTAATTAAATTTTCATTCAGTACAAAAATGATGATGTTTATTGCTCATTCCATGCCCTGCTGTGCAATGAGAAAAAAGAGACAGTAAATACAGAATTAAATGCCAATAGGTTGCAGCTTTGTAAACACATAAAATGCAAAATGGCATAAAAGCTCTTGAGTCCTGCTGATTCCTAATTGTCATCTGTGGCATTCTTTATTCTACATTGCTTAAAGTAGCTAACATAACATTAAACCCCAAATACCTTATATCATTTTTAAATTTGAGATTCTTCAAATTATAACTTAATTTTTATATAGTTTCCCCATTCTATGATTCTAATTCTATTACTCTTGCTTTCTATTCCACAGTAACTAGAAAATATACATGTCATTTATGTATTTATTTGTTTAGTGATATGAAGTCTAATAGAAATATAAATGCTTTTATGATTTCCTTTAAACTTTTCTCCCACAAAATGTCAACATTCTTGAGACTACTGATAAATTGTCTCTCATAGTAATCAATAATATATGCCAGAGGAAATATATTATGCTTAATTTGAATTAGACAAGTTTAATCCCATCAAGATGTTAAATTGTAAACTCCATTCTATTTTTTAGCTGTGAATGCTTAACAATTTTCAGATAGTTCAAGTTTGCATTTGCTGTTCCCTCAATTTCCCCTGGTAAGGTCTTCTCGCCTACTGTACAGCAGATCATTCCCAGTAAATATCTTTACACATTGAGTATTCTCCTTATTCAACAAGTTCTCAAGATCTTTCTGCTGCATGTAGACAGCTGACTACATACTCATGAATCCATGGTAAGGGAAGAGGCAACAGAATAGAGTGGAAAGTACATGGTCAATTTGAGATGTCATATTCATTTATGATTTGATCTTTAATTTACTGTTTTATTTTTAGTAGCTTTATTGAGATATAATTCACACACATTACACATTTAAAGTGTATAGTTCAACAACTTTTTGTATGTTCACAAAGTTGTACAACTATAACCACAATCAAGTTTAGATCTTTTTCCTCCCTCACTCTGAAAAACCTATGCCCTTAAGCAGTTATCCATTTCCTCTGATCTACCACTTGCTCAAGGCAACTACTAATAAACTTTTGTCTACAGTTTGATTTTAAGGAAGCCATTTCAACCTTTGAAAGTTAAACCCTAGGTAGAGTTAATTCTTATTTGCAAATATTAGAAGGTTCTTCCTTTTTCTCTTGTGCACCATACTCATTTAAAAATAACCCTTAATTGTGCAATTATTATATGCAATATGAATGATGTCTTAGTGTCATAACAAGTTATCAAGGGTCCTTTATTGGTGACACTGGAGGGTAAATGGATAAGGAATGGCTAAGATTTTTTATTGATTTATGGTGGCATAATTCAAGATAAAATTTTGTTGAGTCATAAGCATTTATGAATATGGAGCTTAAGCCAATAAATTAGTACACTAAGCTTTATACTTAAACCAACAAAGACCAAAAGAGACTATCCTGAAGGACTATGGAATAAATAATCAAATGAAGGCAGAAATAAAGATGTTTTTTGAAACCAATGAGAATGAAGACACAGCATACTGGCATCTCTGGGACACATTTAAAGCAGGGAATAGAGGGAAATTTATACCACTAAATGTTCACATGAGAGTCAATGCTATCCCCATCAAGCCACCATTGATTTTCTTCACAGAATTGAAAAAAAAAAAACACCTTAAACTTCATATGGAATCAAAAGAGAGCCTGCATAGCCAAGACAATCCTAAGCAAACAAAAACAAAAACAAACAAAGCTGGAGGCATCACAATACCTGACTTCAAACTATACTACAAGGCTATAGTAATTAAAACAGCATGGTACTGGTACCAGAGCAGAGATATAGACCAATGGAACAGACCAGAGGACTCAGAAGTAACACCATACATCTACAACCATCTGATCTTTGACAAAAACAAGCAATGTGGAAAGGAATCTCTATTTAATAAATGGTGTTGGGAAAACTACCTAGCCATATGCAGAAAGCTAAAACGGGATCCTTTCCTTATGCCTTATACAAAAATTAACTCCAGATGGATTAAAGATTTAAACATAAGACCTAACACCATAAAAACCCTAGAAGTAAATCTAGGCAATAGCATTCATAGGCATAGGCAAGGAGTTCATAACTAAAACACAAAAAGCAATAGGAACAAAAGCCAAAATAGACAAATGAGATCTAATTAAACTTCAGAGCTTCTGCACAGGAAAATAAACTGTCATTAGAGTTAACTGGCAACCAACAGAATGGGAAAAATTTTTACAATCTACACATCTGAAAAAGGGCTAATACCTAGAATCTACAAAGAACTTTAACAAATTTACAAGAACAAAACAACCCCATCAAAAAGGGAGCAAAGTATACGAATAGACACTTTTCAAAAGAAGACATTTATGCAGCCAACAAATATATTTTAAAAAGCTCATCATCACTGGTCATTAGAGAAATGCAAATCAAAATCACATTGGGATACCATTTCATGCCAGTTAGAATGGCAGTCATTAAAAAATCAGGAGACAACAGATGTTGGAGAGGATGTGGAGAAATAGGAAAGCTTTTACACCTTTGGTGGGAGTGTAAATTAGTTCAACGATTGTGGAAGACAGTGTGTCCATTCAAGGACCTAGAAATATAAATTCCATTTGACCCAGCAATCCCATTACTGGATGTATACCCAAAGGATTATAAAACATTCTATTATAAAGAAATATGCAGGCTGAGCACAGTAGCTCAAGCCTGTAATACCGGCACTTTGGGAGACCAAGGCAGGTGGATCACCTGAGGTTGGGAGTTTGAGACCAGACTGACCAACATGAAGAAAGCCTATCTCTATTAAAAAATAAAATAAAATAAAGCACACTTATGTTTATTGTGGCACTATTTACAAAAGCAAAGACTTGGAACCAACCCAAATGCCCATCAATGATAGACTGGATGAAGAAAATGTGGCACATAAACATCATAGAATGCTAATGCAACCATAAAAAAGGATGAGTCCATATGATTTTCAGGGACATGGTTGAAGCTGGAAACTATCATGCTCAGCAACCTGACACAAGAACAGAAAACCAAATACCACATGTTGTTACTCATAAGTGGGTGTTGAACAATGAGACCACATGGACACAGGGAGGGTAACATCACACACTGGGACCTGTTGCGGGGTGGGGGAGCTAGGAGAGGGATAGCAAGGGGTTGGGGATTGGGGAGGTATAACATTAGGAGAAATACCTAATGTAGATGCAGCAAATCACTATAGCACTTGTATACCTATGTAACAAACCTGCATGATCTGCACATGTACCCCAGAAGTTAAAGTATAATTTTTAAAATGATTTAAAAAAAAAACAAAATAAAAAAAATAAAAAAAAAGAATAGCCAATACAGAATAATGGAAATGAAACTATTGTAAAGGTTACCAATTCTTGATGTTCTTAAATATTGTTAATAAATTTTAATGTATATTGTTATATGTTAAAAAGAATATTGGTAATAGAACATAATTAAAATTTTATGGCATTTATAAGAAACTTAACCCAAACTAGGAATTCAGAAATAATGACATGATATGAAAAATATACTTGGTAGCACAGTGAAAGCTTTTGGCAGTTATTCTCTCAATAATCATAAAAGAAAGGACAAAGAAAGATGATGACACATTTGAACCTCATAATTAACATTTTTATTCTAATGGATATGTTTAAATCTTGACTCTAACAATCAGTGAACTTTTTTCAAGTATTTGTGAAACATGCAAAAACTTATTATTTAGCCATGAGTTTTAAAATATTTTAAATCTGTAATATCATACAGATCACTCTGATTATATGCAAATAAATTTTAGCAATGTATAATTAATATTGTTATTAAGGATTTTAAATATTATTTTATTAGGCGATAAAATAAAAGAGCTCTCTAAAATATCCTCCTAATATGAATCCCAGGCCATTGTCCTTTCATCATTCCATAAATATGCTCTAAACCTCCTACATAGATGAAAATATAAAAATAAAACAGAGCTCCTGGTTAATTATATGTATATATAAATAGTAACTAGCAATTATTGCTCATAATTTTTTTATTAAAAATGTTGTAAATGTACAAAGTTTTTAAAATACTTTTCCTCTTTTTTTTTTTTTGAGCCTGTTCTTTAATTCTATCTGGTTTTGTTCCATTGAAGTGACAAGTGTAAAAAGTTACTCTAGGAAATAGGACTTTATCAAGTATGCTTTATCATACAATATTTTCTTCAAGTACAATGGCAGTAGAATGAAATTAAACTTATTTTCCCCTTGAAGGAATAATAGTGTAGTCTAGAACAATAAGTATAAGCACACTTATGAAAATAGGTTCAAATAGTATTACCTACCCGCACTCCCCCACCGCTTGGTTCACTATCTTCACCATTGGGATCAATATCACTGTTTTCTCTCTTAATTTCAAATAAATAATGTATAAACACTATCTTGGATTGTAGTAACTTTTGTTATCTTACTGAGAAAAAGAGCAGCCCTGCTTAATTATCTTAAAATTGTACCTCTGTTATTATTAATATTATTATTTTATTACTATTTCTTTACTTTATCCATTCTAGGAAAATACATTGATAGCAAATGTTTCCCAAATATAAACTATTTCTCTGCATCTTCATATGTAAAGTATTTTTGAAAGGAGATAAAAGATATCAGCCCTTATTAATAAATTTTATCTAAAGACAAAATTTAATGATACATGTAGTCCTCATAAAATAGGTTCCAAACAAGTTAGCACGAAACTGTAAATTAAAATTTAGAGTAAGGAAAGTTTGTATTGAAAAGATAGGCTAAATAAGTGGCTAAATTATGGTCAGTTTTATATATATTTAACATCATCATGGGATCATTGACTAAAACATAGCCTTAGGATATATTTAGATACAACGCATGGAACCATCATTCTCAGCAAACTGACACAAGAACAGAAAACCAAACACCACATGTTCTCACTCATAAGTGGATGTTGAACAATGAGAACGCATGGATATAGGGAAGGGAACATCATATACCAGGGCCTGGGGGGTGGGGGGCTAGGGAAGGAATAGCAGGGGATAGGG
>CAUYQU010031892.1:0-12795 GCA_963574635.1 Cheracebus regulus | reverse complement strand
ATCTCAATGTGGTTTTGATTTGCATTTCTCTAATAACCAGTGATGATAAGCATTTTTTCATATTATTGTTGGCTACATAAATGTCTTCTTCTGAAAAGTGTCTGTTCATATCCTTTGCCCACTTTTTGATGGGGTTGTTTTTTTCTTGTAAATTTGTTTAAGTTCTCTGTAGATTCTGGATATTAGCCCTTTGTCAGATGGGTAGATTGCAACAATCTTTTCCCATTCTGTTGGTTGCCAGTTCATACTAATGATTGTTTCTTTTGCTATGCAGAAGCTCTTAAGTTTAATTAGATCCCATTTGTCTATTTCGGCTTTTGTTGCCATTGCTTTTGGTGTTTTAGTCATGAAGTCCTTGCCCATGCCTATGTCCTGAATGGTATTGCCTAAGTTTTCTTCCAGAGTTTTTATGATGATAGGCCTCATGTTTAAATTTTTAATCCATCTAGAGTTAATTTTTGTATAAGGTGTAAGGAAAGGATCCAGTTTCAGCTTTCTGCACATGGCTAGCCAGTTTTCCCAACACCATTTATTAAACAGGGACTCCTTTCCCCATTGCTTGTTTTTGTCAGATTTGTCAAACATCAGAGGGTTGTAGTTGTGTTGCATTCTTTCTAAGGCCTCTATTCTGTTCCATTGGTCTATATCTCTGTTTTGGTACCAGTACCATGCTGTTTTGATTACAGTAGCCTTGTAATATAGTTTGAAGTCAGGTAGCATGATGCCTCCAGCTTTGTTTGTTGTTATTGTTGTTGTTTTCATAGGATTGTCTTAGCTATGTGAGCTCTTTTTCGGTTCCATATTAAGTTTAAGGTGATTTTTTCCAATTCTGTGAAGAAGGTCATTGGTAGTTTGATGGGGATAGCATTGAATCTATAAATTACTTTGGGCAGTATGGACATTTTCATGATATTGATTCCTCCTATCCATGAGCATGGGATGTTTTTCCATTTGTTTGTGTCCTCTGTTATTTCCTTGAGCAGTGCTTTGTAGTTCTCCTTGAAGAGGTCCTTCACATCCCTTGTTGTATACCCAGGTTATTCTCTTTGTAGCAATTATGAATAGGAGTTCACTCATGATTTGGCTCTCCATTTTTCTGTTATTGGTGTATAGGAATGCTTGTGATTTTTGTTCAATAGGAGTGGTGAGAGAGGGCATCCTTGTCATGTGCTAGTTTTCAAAGGGAATGTTTCCAGCTCTTGCCTATTCAGTATGATATTGGCTGTGGGTTTGTCATAAATAGCTCTTATTATTTTGAGATATGATCCATTGATGCCTAGTTCGTTGAGAGTTTTTAGCATAAATGGCGGTTGAATTTTGTCCAAGGCCTTCTCTACATCTGTGGAGATAATCATGTGCTTTTTGTCTTTGGTTATGTTTATGTGATGGATTACATTTATAGATTTGTGGATGTTGAATCAGTCTTGCATCCCTGGGATGAAGCCGACTTGATCGTGATGGATAAGCTTTTTGATGTGCTGTTGCATTTGGTTTGCCAGTATTTTATTGAAGATTTTTGCATCGATGTTCATCTTGGATATTGGCCTGAAATTTTCTTTTTTAGTTGCGTCTCTGCCAGGTTTTGGTATCAGGATGATGCTGGGTCTCATAAAATGAGTTAGGAAGGATTCCCTCTTTTTGTATTGTTTGGAATAGTTTCAAAAGGAATGGTACCAGCTCCTCTTTGTGCCTCTGGTAGAATTCGGCTGTGAACCCGTCTGGTCCTGGACTTTTTTTGGTTGGTAGGCTATTAATTACTGCCTCAACTTCAGCCCTTGTTATTGGTCTATTCAGGAACTCATCTTCTTCCTGGTTTAGTCTTGGGAGGGTGTAAGTGTCCAGGAATTTTTCCATTTCTCCTAGATTTACTGATATATGTGCATAGAGGTGTTTGTAGTAATCTCTGATGTTAGTTTATATTTTCTGTGGGATCAGTGATGATATCCCCTTTATCATTTTATATTGCATCTATTTGAATCTTCTCTCTTCTTTTTCATTAGTCTGGCTAGTGGTCTATCTGTTTAGTTGATCTTTTCAAAAAACCAGTGCCTGGATTTATTGATTTTTTGAAGTGTTTTTATATGTCTCTTTCTCTTTCAGATCTGCTTTGATCTTAGTTATTTTTTGCCTTCTACTGGATTTTGAGTTTGTTTGATTTTGGTCCTCTAGTTCTTTTAATCATGATGTTAGTATGTCAATTTTATATATTTCCTCTCTTCTCTGGTGGGCATTTAGTGCTATAAATTTCCCTCTAGACACTGCTTTAAATGTGTCCCAGAGATTCTGGTACATCATGTCTTCATTCTCATTGGTTTTGAAGAACATCTTTATTTCTGCCTTCATTTCATTATTTATCCAGTAGTCATTCAGGAACAGGTTGTTCAGTTTCCATGTAGTTGTGCATTTTTGAGTGAGTTTCTTGATCCTGAGTTCTAATTTGATTGCACTGTGGTCTGAGAGACTGTTTTTAAGAATGTATATTCCGTGGATTTGGGGTGGATAGTTCTGTAGATGACTATTAGGTCCACTTGGTCCAGATCTGAGTTCAAGTTCTGGATACCCTTATTAATTTTCTGTCTCATTGATCTGTCTAGTATTGACAGTGGGGTGTTAAAGTCTCCCACTATTATTGTGTGGGAGTCTACATCTTTTTGTAGGTCATTAAGAACTTGCTTTATGTATCTGGGTGCTCCAGTATTGGGTGCATATATATTTAGGATAGTTAGCTCTTCTTGTTGCGTTAATCTCTTTGCCATTATGTAATGCCCTTCTTTGTCTCTTTTGATCTTTGTTAAAGTCTGTTTTATCAGAGACTAGGATTGCAACCTGCTTTTTTTTTCTTTTTCTTTTTTATATTGATCTCCATTTGCTTGGTAAATCTTGCTCCATCCCTTTATTTTAAGTCTTTGTGTGTCTTTGCATGTGAGATGAGTTTCTTGAATACAGCACACTGATGGGTCTTGACTTTTTATCAAATTTGCCAGTCTGTGTCTTTTGATTGGAGCATTTAGCCTATTTACATTTAAGGTTAATACTGTTATATGTGAATTTGATCCTGCCATTTTGATGCTAGCTTGTTGTTTTGCCTGTTAGTTGGTGCAGTTTCTTCATAGTGTTGATAGTCTTTACAGTTTGGTGTGTTTTTGCAGTGGCTGGTACTGGTTGTTCCTTTCCATGTTTAGTGCTTTCTTTAGGAGCTCTTGTAAGGCAGGCCTGGTGGTGACAAAATCTCTCAGCTGTTGCTTGTCCGTAAAGGATTTTATTTCTCCTTCGCTTATGAAGCTTAGTTTGGCTGGATATGAAATTCTGGGTTGAAAATTCTTTTAGGATATTGAATATTGGCCCCCCTCTCTCTTCTTGTGGCTAGCCAGTTTTCCTAACATCATTTATTAAATGGGGAATCCTTTCCCCATTGCTTGTTTTTGTCAGGTTTGTCAAAGATCAGGTGATTGTAGATGTGTGGCATTACTTCTGAGGCCTCTGTTCTGTTTCATTGGTCTAGATCTCTGTTTTGATACTGGTGCCATGCTGTTTTGATTACTGTAGCTTTGTATTATAGTTTGAAGTCAGGTAGCATGATGCCTCTAGCTTTGTTCCTTTTGCTTAGCATTGTCTTGGCTATGCTGGCTCTCTTTTGATTAAAAACTAATTTTCAAAGCCATTTAGTCTCCATTAATAGAGATTGAAGGCAGTTCTTCTCATTCATAACAAGTTCAGTCTGGGCCCTGAATTCAAAATATCACTGTGAAGCTTTAGCAGTGCTGAGCCATTGAAATGCTGTGTGATAGCATAATGCAGGCTAACATTTGGCATCAGTTTTTATCAAAAATTCACAGAACTGACAATAGTTAAGTCCATGAGGGTAAGTGAAGTTCACTGTTGAAAGTACTGATCCAGTAACACTTGATAGATTTCCATATTTTTCAGGTAGTACCACTGATCAAAACAATACAATGAATAATCATAAGTATTAGAAACTTTAAATTTTCACAAGCTTTTATATTTGCCAAATTACACCTTTTTCTGCTCCACAGATTTTCACCACCATGAAATATAACACATCTTAACAGATTCTACTTCAGGTTGTACTGAATTATTGTTTTCTCAAATGCTTTGAAAATATTATCACCATAGTTATTCTATGCAGACTGATAAGGTTAATTCTTCAGTCACTTTAAACTGAGCATTGACTTTTTGACTAAACAACTTAGTGGTATTGGTAGCATTTGTCACCTCATCAAGAACCAAGGAAAGTCATTTGCCTTGTTTTTTAGTTTACTATTGATATTACTCCTAATTCCCGCAACTATTCAATCATCTATTCTTACTAAAAAGCTGATAATTTTGAATCAAGTTTCTCTGGACCCTTTCTTAATCTACTGCAAGCACACAGATTTAATCAGTTAACCATTGGTAAATAGGTAAATGGCTTTCCTTGGTTGGCTAACAAATGAGCCACTCAGAAACTTAACTTTTATTGTAGTCTCATTTTTGTTTTTGTGAGGGGATTCTGCAGTAATAATATATTTCATTTTAAATATTTTTTCTGATCTATTGTTTTTTTGTGAGTTGGGAACATTGTGATTGATTAACCATTGATCTGTTAACCATTGACATATATTCTGTAACCACAACTTTTACTTCATTTCACAGTAAACATTAAACTTTGCCATTTGTTCCATAACAAAGTTATCTGCATTTCACTTTCCCTTAAAAATTTAACATTAGAAGAAGTACCACTTTTCTCTTCTTTTATTGTTTTTACATAATAAGTATTTTTTAAAAATAAGATGTTGTCGTGTCATGATACACATGGCTCTTGAAACAGTCAAGATATAACAGGATCACTGCAATTTGTAGTATGCTGAGCAACAGCACAAAGTAATGAGAACACCACATACCATCTCTGTCACAGCTACTTAACTCTGCCTTTGAGTGTGAAGTGAAAGCAGCCATAGACATTACATGAATGAGTGTGGTCATGTGCCAGTAAAACTATTCTAGACAGGAAAATATGAATTTTTTTTTTTGAGACAAAGTCTCACTCTTGTCACCCAGGCTGAAGTGCAATGGCACAATCTCGGCTCACTACAACCTCTGCCTCCCAGGTTCAAGCCTCCCAAGTGTCTGGGATTACAGGGGCCTGCCACCATGCCTGGCCAGTTACTGTATTTTTAGTAGAGATGAGGTTTTACCAGGTTGACCAAGCTGGCCTCAAACTCCTGACCTCAGGCGATCTGCCCACCTCAGCCTCCCAAATTGCTGGGATTATAGGCCTAAGCCACCACACCCAGCCTAAAATTTAAATTTCATGTAATTTTTATGTGTTACTCTACATTATTCTGATTTTTTTTCAACTTTTTAAAAATATAAAAGCTATTCTTTGCTCACATGTTATCCAAAGGGAAGTAGTAAGCCAGATTTGGTCCAGGGAGCATAGTTTGTGCCCTCTGATTGAATGATTAAAATGTGCATAATTAAAAACATTCCAGCTAAAGTCTCAGTATTCTGCCAGACTTTATAACAGAGCTCACATAAGTAACAGAGCCATCTTATTTGGCTTGTCTTTATTCTTTTGCCTGTTACATCTTTGTCATGTTCTAATTTGAGCGAGAGTATCTTCGTGCTTCCTTCTTCACATATATACCAGCTATTAACCTGACTTCTAATGGGGAAAAATGAGCTAATACTTCTTTTTCAGCATATAGTATAAACATATAGAATTTTGCCTTAATTACGAAATGCCAGTTGTTATAGTCAGAATCTTTCACACTTGTTTGTGGCCTGTATATTTAAAATCCACAGAATTCATACATTCTTAAATTGCTTAGTCCTAGGAAATGGGTATTTTGCATGGTCTCCTTTGTGGAAAATCATGTCGTGTTTTCTTCCCTGGAAACAAGGTATTAAAATCTAATTATTTCTATTAGAATATTATCTGAGAACAGTATTTTATTTTTAAACCACCTAAATTAAGCTTTCTCTAATTAGCTTTTAGAATTTATCCCTGTTAACCAGCATAACTATCAGTGAGCATAGTCATTCCCTGTCTGTTTTTCAAATTTCTCCCTCAGTGTAGACAAGGCCTTCTAGTAAACAGCCTTACACTGAAAACATAACAGCAATAGATCTTTTAAAAGGCCCCCTCTGAGACTTAGATCTGTAACTCTTCTTTGGGATGGTTGGTCCCCAGTGGGAAAGCTCCAGTGTTCATTGTAGAAGTTGAAGATATAGACATCCAGCTTTCTGACCTCAAGCCCCAACTCACATGTTACTGTTATAGCTTACTGTTACTGTTACATGTTACTGTTATGACACCTTGGGGGTGTCACTTTTCTCGCTGGAAACCTCTGTGGGCCGTGATGTCTGCCCAAGATTTGCTCAGGCCATTGGACTGATTCCACCCACTCAGCCTTGCAGGCTTCACTTGGCTGGCTCTTGCTACCAGCTGGGATCCCATGCCTGCCAGAGGCAAGTCAGGTATGGAGAGGCTAGGGGTGTGTGAGTGATCATGAGTCCTGGCCAGTGCACACAGTCAGACATACCAGTTGCTGCAGTGGAGCAGACAGCTCCAGGTGCCTGCATGGGTGCTGGCTCTCTATGAGGCTGCAGCCAGACAAGGCACACTACCAGTAGCTTCTATAGCTGGCACCAGGGAACACACGTGGTGCCTGGAAGCTTGGAGATGCCAAGAACTGCAGGGCCCCAAAGTGGGAGTCACAGCCCTGCTCAAGGAGCTACCAGGTCTGGGCTTCCCAAAGGGCTACAGCTCTTATCTCCTCTTCACCCACAATGTAGTGAGCTAGGGGCGTTTCAGCCCTGTTTGTGTTACAACTCTTTTAGCCTCACCATTTGGTGGTTCTCAAGTTCTTGTCCTGCCACCAGGAAGAATGAGGTACACAGAAAAGTGAAGGGTGAGCAAGATAAAAAGGAGCTTTATTGAGCAATAGAACAGCTCAGAGGAGACCTATAGGGAGCAGCTCCTTTCTGCAGCCACAGCGTCCCATCAAGTGTTCAGCTCCTAGCAGAGAAGGTAGCTCCTCTCTGTAGCTGGTTGTTTTACCATCTGTAGCAGCTCTCAGAGAGGAGGCCCTGGAGTGGGTAGTCCTTTCTGCAGCTGGTTGTCTGGAAATCTGCTCAGCTCTGGTTGAACCTGGGGATTTTATGGGCCTCAGAGGGGAAGGAAGTGCTCACTGATTTTTCCATGGGCAGCCATGGGCAATCCCATAAAAGGCACCACAAGTTCCCACTCTGGTCCACAGGACTGGCGGCCCGGCCCACAGCCTTCAGGCCCTCCCTGGCCTGAAAGAAAGGCCTCACCAGGTACCCAGCCCCTTCTGCCCAAGAACCTTTCTGCCTCCTGCTACTGTTCATGGTGCCCAGGCTGTAAGTGCAAGGCATATCTGCAGGCCAGTGCTGAGCTGCCTCAGCCCCTATTGACTTCCCTCCTATGCTCATTGGCACCCAAAGTCCAGAGTAAGCCAAGGCAGCAGGGGGCTAGTGTGTCAGCACTGCCCAAATGTGTGCACAGCCAACTGGGCTGCAATAGCACCTGGGCTTACCCAACTTTGCACCATGATAAGAGCAGGTGCTGACAGCTGGGAGAAGCAAGGCAGTGGTAGCAGGCACTTCTGAGCCTGTGAGGGCAGGGGGGTCTTCCAGGGCCTCCAAGAGTACAGAAATGCCTGTATCTACAGCTGCAGTTTGGTTGGCTACAGTGTGGGAGAGGAAGGGGACGACTAGACTCCTGCATGCTCCATGGAACAAGAGGCCTGGATACGTAGCCATGATTTGCGCAGCTGGAGCTGCACCTGGGAGGGCAAGGCTCCTGCGTGCTCCCATCTCCCCTCAACCCAAGAACACAGGGAGGCCCATTCTGTAGCCATGATGGGCAGCTGCAGCTCCTGGGAGGGCAGGGTTCCTGCCTGCTCCATGGAGTGGGAAGCCCGGGTCTGCAACTATAACTTAGGTGGTTGCAGCTATACCTGGGAGGGCAGGGCTTCTGCCTGCTTCCAGGACCTGAGAGCCCAGGGATGACAGTGTCCATAGCCATGGCTTGGACAGTGGCACCTGGGGACCTCCCACCCCAACTCAGAAGGGACAGGGCTCTGGCTCGTCCCCAGCTCCTGCCAGCTCCATGAAGCATACAGCCCTGGCCATGCACTTCCGCTGCAGCTGGTGCAATGGCAGCAGTTGCTCTGGACAGACCACTGCTGCCAGTATTACTTCTATGAAATCGTTGTTTCTTCAGACAGGTAGCACTTTAGATTTATCTCTAGTGTATCACAAAAACATCACATTATGATTATCTGTTAATATAATCTACTTGTCTCTTTAGACAATGAGCTTCTTAAGACCTGGGAACTCATCCCAGGGCTTAGTATATAGAACAGAGTAGAAATTAAATGAAAGATTGAATGGCTTACTCTAGTATAGAAAAGCTTGAGTGGAGTGGCAGAGTTGTGGAATTAAATGGAATCTTTCTGAGTGTGGTCTGAAGTAGCTCTTGGAGTTCCAGTCTGATCTGAATACATAGCTCTACGCCCAGAGTAGGTTCCACATCTGCTTCAGACCCAGGGCTGAACTGGAATTGAACTTTTACAGTGGATGGTAAAATATGGGATACATCTTTTATTCTACTTGCTTGCCCTGTAGTTCCAATATTCTCCTCTGTGTTTTCTACTCTAGAAAAAAAAGGTGAGGATATTCTTAATTTGGGGAGTTATATGGCCAGAGTAAAATTTCTAACGTGTTTTGTTTTTATGATTATTATTATATAAGCACAAAGTTTTAAGAACTGTAATTTTTAACATTCAGTTCTCTAAGCATGAAAAACACACTAACTTGAATCTTGCCAGGCACATTTAGGAAAGCTAGATTTACTTGAATTTAGTTTGCTTTACATTTACATCACTCATATTTTTTATAGCAGTAGCACGTTTCTTCATTAGCCTTTGTGACATTTAGAAAGTAAAATCTGTGCATTAAAAGCTCTGCAAGAAAGTAAACTTTAATGAAATTTTTTTCTGTCAGTCCCAGAGGAATCCTAAACTCTCAGGTTGAATACCATGTATATCAAAAGGCATGGTTACAGCTGAAAGTGTTTATGATAAACAACTCAATTTCTACTTTATCCTCTGTCAACACTCAAAGGGTAGCTGGGTATATAACTTTTTGATAGAGCATTCTTGTTAAGTGTGTGAAAGCTAAAGAATCAAGTAAGTTTTTATTTTGATTGCTTTAGAAATAATAAAATCAGGGCTGGGTGCAGTGGCTCACGCCTGTAATCCCAGCACTTTGAGAGACTGAGGTGGGTGGATTTTGAGACCTGCCTGGGCAACATAGTGAGACCTCGTCTCTAAAAAAATAATAATAATAAATTAATTAAATAAAATCAGGTAAATGTGAGCATCTGTGACTGAGCATAAGTACTCAACATATATATACATATTAAATGCACATTTGCACAGATTGACCTTGCTAGACATACAGGAACCCCTTCCTGGATTTCAGAAAACGTTTAGCTTCCTTTTCTGTTTTTCTGTTTGTTTGTTGTTTTGTTTTTTTATAATGGAGGTTGAGAATGTCAGAGCAGGAAGAAACTGCTTTAGTTAAGTGGAATATTGATATTCCTTCATATCTGGATACCTCCTGAAGGCTGTGAAACCACATGGAGAGTGGGTGCAGAGAGGTTGTCCTCTTTGTGTGGAGATTAATATCTTGGCAGCTTTCACCAAGATCACTGTAACAAAGTAGTACTTTTCATAGATTGTCCTATACAATCCTTTCAATACGCCTTTGAGGGATAAGTCATATCCTTTTCATTTTAAGGTTGAGGAAAGAAAAGAGGTTAAGTAACTTGGTCCAAACAAGAGTCTGAATTGGGAATCCAGAGAGGCTCCTGACTCTAGAGCCAAAGAGCTTTACATACCTGGGTGTGTGTATATTGATGATGCATTCGCTGTTTTTCAAGAAAGTAAAGTGTGGACGATGATCTTAAGCCATTTGGTAAAATGTTGCTTATTTACTTATCCTCCCACAACTTGGCTTTTAAAATATTTAGTTAAGTAGGTTATTCTAAGGAAATAAAATGCTAAGGTATATTATATCCAAACAATATAGAAGACTTCCTTGGAATTAACATGTCATTCCACTGAAATGACAAGACAACTATGTTCTCCTTGAAAATATCAGTCCTTCAGTATTATCAGGGAATGTTGGAAACATCATCTCTGGGTAAGTTTAGTTTAGTGTCATAAAAAACAGTGCCACACAGCCAGTCTAATTACCAATTCCCATGCACTCTCACTGGAGAAAATGGAGTCAGACCATGAGTGGGCACTTCCTAGTCATTATGGCTCCTCAAATCTCAGTTCTGTCGACCTTAATTTCAAGCTTTTTTGAATCTGCCCCCATGAATGCAAGCTTCAGGGGTTAGCCAGAGACGTGGGCAGAATTTATACACAATATTTAGGGCTCCCACTATCAGGTTTTCTTCTTTCTGGGATCCCCCTCGCTTTCCAGCTGTGGGTACCTCTGTCTCCCTTCTCTAGTTCTTCAAGCCAGTAAGAGTACAGGTTTCTGCTCAACTTTTAGCCAACCTCATTAACCTGGGGCCTGCTCTCAGCCTAAAAGCTGTAAGATTAGAAAACATACCCAGTACTACGCCATTCCCTTCATCCAAGTGTCCCACTTTTACCTCTAGTATCTATCTTCTTTTGGTCACTCTTTAGTGCCTTCAACTAGATGTATTTTGGTTAGTTTTCCACAGTTTATAGTTATTACTTGTGTGTATCTGTTGGGAAGAGGGGACAGAGAGGTCAGCTACTTTTATTTCATTTTTTTCTTGCATTTTAGGTTATGGGGTGCATGTGAAGGACATGTAAGATTGTTGCATAGGTATACAAATGGCAGTGTAGTTTGCTGCCTTCCTCCCCATCACCTATATCTGACATTTCTCCCCATGTTATCCCTCCCCAACTCCCCACCCCTCACTGTACCTCCCCTATTTCCACTCCAGTCCCCAGTGTGTGCTGCTCCCTTCCCTGTGCGCATGAGTTTTCATAGTTCAACACCCGCCTATGAGTAAGAACATGCGGTGTTTGATTTTCTGTTCTTGTGTCAGTTTGCTGAGAATTATGGTTCCCAGGTTCATCCATGTCCCTACAAAGGACACAAACTCATCGTTTTTTATGGCTACATAATATTCCATGGTGTATATGTGTCACATTTTACCTGTCCAGTCTATCATTGATGGGCATTTGGGTTGGTTCCAGGTCTTTGCTATTGTAAACAGTGCTGCAGTGAACATTCGTGTGCATGTGTCCTTATAGTAGAACAATTTATAATTCTTTGGATATGTACCCTGTAATAGGATTGCTGGGTCAAATGGAGTTTCCATTTCTAGGTCCTTGAGGAATCGCCACACTGTCTTCTACAATGGTTGAACTAATTTACACTCCCACCAACAGTGTAAAAGTGTTCCTATTTCTCCACATCCTCTCCAGCATCTGTTGTCTCTAGATTTTTTATGATCGCCATTCTAACTGGCGTGAGATGGTATCTCAATGTAGTTTTCATTTGCATTTCTCTAATGACCAGCAGTGATGAGCATTTTATCATATGTTTCTTGGCCTCATCAAAGTTTTCTTTTGTAAAGTGTTCATATCCTTTGCCCACTTTCGAATGGGCTTATTTTTTTTTTCTGGTAAGTCTGTTTTAGTTTTTTGTAGATACTGGATATTAGCCCTTTGTCAGATGGGTAGATTGCAAAAAATTTTTCCCATTCTGTTGGTTGCCGATTCACTCTAATGACTGTTTCTTTGGCTGTGCAGAAGCTGTGGAGTTTGATCAGGTCCCATTTGTCTGTTTTGGCTTTTGTTGCCAATGCTTTTGGTGTTTTTGTCATGAAGTCCTAGCCTATGCCTATGTCCTGAATGGTTTCGCCTAGGTTTTCTCCTAGGGTTTTTATGGTGTTAGGTCTTATATTTAAGTCTTTAATCCATCTGGAGTTACTTTTAGTGTAAGGTGTCTGGAAGGGGTCCAGTTTCTGCTTTCACCACATGGCTAGCGAGTTTTCCCAACACCATTAAACAGGGAATCCTTTCCCCATTGGTTGTTTTTGTCAGGTTTGTCAAAGATCAGATGGTTGTAAATGTGTAGCGTTGCCTCTGAGGCCTCTGTTCTGTTCCGTTGGTCTATATCTCTGTTTTGGTACCAGTACCATGCTGCTTTGATTACTATAGACTCGTAGTATAGTTTGAAGTCAGGTAGCGTGATGCCTCCAACTTTGTTCTTTTTGCTTAGAATTGACTTGGCTGTGTGGGCTCTCATTTGGTTCCATATGAAGTTTAAAGTGGTTTTTTCCAGTTCTGTGAAGAAGGTCATTGGTAGCTTGATGGGGATAGCATAGAATCCGTAAATTACTTTGGGAAGTATGGCCATTTTCACAATATTGATTCTTCCTAACCATGAGCATGAAATGTTTTTCCATCTGTTTGTGTCCTCTCTTATTTCCTTGAGCAATGGTTTGTATTTCTCCTTGAAGAGGTCCTTTACATTCTTTGTTAGTTGTATTCCTAGGTACTTTATTCCCTTTGTAGCTATTGTTAATGGCAGTTCATTCTTGGTTTGGCTCTCTTTAAGTCTGTTTTTGGTGTATAGGAATGCTTGTGATTTTTGCACATTGATTTTGTATCCTGAGACTTTGCTGAAGTTGCTTATCAGTTTCAGGAGATTTTGGGCTGAGACAATGGGGTCTTCTAAATATACAATCATGTCGTCTGCAAATAGAGA
>CAUYQU010031891.1:0-17781 GCA_963574635.1 Cheracebus regulus | reverse complement strand
GATAAAGTGGCTTTGACTATGAATACACCACTGAGACCTCATTGTTTGACCCCAGGGAGGGAGAGCAGCCAAGAGTGAGTCTATGCAGGAGTCTGCAGATAGAAATCTTCTCAGCATCAGGACAGCAGGGAAGCTGTCCATCGGGGGCTTTGTTAGTTGACAACTCCATCCCAGGCCCCTTAAACAGGTGGCTAAGGAAATAAACCATTTATTAAGTAAATAACCAGGAAGGCAACTGCCAGCCCCACGCTGATCCATCCCTGCTCTGTCTGTCACTTTCATTGAGGTGCTAATACTCTCAGAATCCCCTTGCTAGGACACTTTTTTGGTACAGAAGTAGAATTTTTATTGGTCAGAAATAGCTGTTCTTTCTGCTTCCTGGGGTGGGAAGGGAAGAGAGGGTCAGCAATTTTACAAACCTAAGCATTTAAAGCACATCGAAATTCCAAATGAAGGTTCCAGAGTGAGCTTGCTGAACAACAAGCACTTAGGCAGAACTGAAACCCAATTTCATCTTGTTCCCTATCCCTCCTAGTTTTATCTTGTTCCCTATCCTCACTCCCCCTATCGCTTCACACCTCCACACCCCAAAACACACACAAATTCTGTCTCCCTCACAAGAGGGGAATGCTTGCATATTCAAATAACCCGCCCACATAGAGTCTAGACCCTTCCCTCACCACTCAAGACCTTAAAGGGGAAGGCTCCCACCTACCACCAATCCTCCCCAAAAAGCCTTTGGGGAAAAAACCTCATTTGAGAGTGCAATGGGGCCAGGTGTGGTGGCTCACTCCTGTAATCCCACCAATTTGGGAGGCCGAGGCAGGAGATTGAGACCATCCTGGCTAACATGGTGAAACCCCGTCACTACTAAAAATATAAAAAAATTAGCCAGGGATGGTGGTGTACACCTGTAGTTCCAGCTACTTGGGAGGCTGAGGCAGGAAAATCGCTTGAACCTGGGAGGCAGAGGTTGCAGTGAGCTGACATCTTGCCCGAAGTGCATTCCAGCCTGGGCAACAGAGCGACTGGCTCAAAAAAAAAGAGAGAGTGTAGTGGAATTTTAATTTTTCTTTCCTTTTTATCACACCCAAACCATTCATATTAACAGATTAACAAATTAACATTCATTTATAATTATTCCCAACAAATTAAGTCGTTTACAAGTTTCACTCCAAACATTGTCCAAAATATATGTCCTCATAACAATGCTGTAAGCATCAGGTATCACTTGGTTCAGAACTGGAACACAAGTATCTTATCCACATGTACAGTTTCCTCCCCTACTTAACCATCATAAGCCCTCATTCTGTTGCTTGCTCTGATTGCCTCTGATATCTGCATACTATTCCATGTTAATCTACAGGCGGAGTATCCTTTTTCTGAAATGCTTGGGACCAGAAGTGTTTTGGATTTCAGGTTTTTTGCCAACTTTGGAATATTTCATATACATAATGAGGTATCTTGGGTATGGGACTAAGTCTAAATATAAAGTCCATTTATGTTTTATACATTATACACATAGCCTGAAGGTGTTTTTTTTGAGATGGAGTCTTGCTCTGTTGCTCGGGTTGGAGTACAGTGGTGTGATCTTGGCTCACTGCAACCTCCATCTCCCGGGTTCAAGAGATTTTCCTGCCTCAGCCTCCTGAGTAGCTGGGATTACAGGCATCCACCACCACGCCCAGCTAATTTTTTTGTATTTAGTAGAGACACGGTTTCACCATCTTGGCCAGGCTGGTCTCAAACTCCTGACTTCGGCCATCTTGGCCTCCCAAAGTGCTGGGATTACAGGTATGAGCCACTGCATCTGGCCCACCTAAAGGTAATTTTACATAATACTTTATTTTATTTTTTGAGATGAAGTCTCGCTTTGTTGCCAGGCTGGAGTGCAGTGGCCTGATCTTGGCTCACTGCAACCTCTGGTTGCAGCTATTGGTTCAAGCTATTCTCCTGCCTCAGCCTCCCAAGTACCGGGACTACAGGTGCATGCCACCATGCCCAGCCAATTTTTGTATTTTTAGTAGAGATGGGGTTTCACCATGTTGGCCAGCATGGTCTCGATCTCCTGACTTCATGGCGATCTGCCCACCTCAGCTTCCCAAAGTGCTGGGATTACAGGCACGAGCCACCACACCCAGCCCACAATACCACAATATTTTAAATAATTTTGTGCATGAAACAAAGTTTATGTTAAGTACTTTTGTGTGAAAATTCCCACTTTTGGCAATATGTTGGTGCTCAAAAAGTTTCGATTTAGAGCATTTTGGATTTCGGATTTCTTGATGAGGGATCCTGAACCTGCATCATCATTTACTTAACTATTATCCTACTGAGCATTTAGGTCATTTGCGACTTTTCCTCACGTGTGGTGCCACAGTTACAAACCTTCATAAGCATAGCTTTGGCCTTTTAGACTGTTTCTCAATAATAAATTTCCAGAATCGTTTTACTGAGACATCAAAGTTATAAACATCATAACAATTCAATACATATGGTGAAAACATTTCTCAAAAATGGCTGGGCATGATGGCTCATGCCTGTAATCCCAGCATTTTAGGAGGCCAAGGTGGGATGATCACTTGAGGCCAGGAGTTCAAGAGCAGCCTGACCAACATGGCAATAGTCCGTCTCTACTAAAAATACAAAAACGAGTTGGGTGTGGTGGTGCATGCCTGTAATCCCAGCTACTCAGGAGGCTGAGGCAGAATTGCCTGAACCTGGGAGGTGGAGGTTGCAGTGAGGAGAGATCACACCACTGCACTCCAGCCCGGGTGACAGAGTGATAATATATCGAAAAAAAAAAAAAAAAAAAAAATAATAATAATAATAATAATAATAATAATAATAATAATTTCTCAAAAGGATAAGGATAACCATCTTGTCAGTTATTAAGCAGATACTTTTCTCAAATCCATTGTTCACTTTCATTTCAAAAGGAGTCGGTACATTTCAGGAAGTGACCAACAGATCTTGGGTTTGGTGCTAAGTATGAGACAACTTAGAGCTCCACAGATCATAGAGAATCCCAGCCATTTTTACCTGTATTCCCATCTGTACCTACATTCCCACCCCCAAACCACCCACCAAAACACTTCTGGTCCCAAGGATACTCAACCTGTATGCAGATATCAGAGGCGATCAGAATAAGCAACAGGAGAGCTTATGATGATTCAATAGTTGTGTGGGCGGGGGGGAATGGAGAGGTCAGCATGCAGATAAGACACCTAGGGGAACATGAAGATAGTTCACCAAAACAATTCTGATTCCCCTTCATTATTGGGACCATTATTTAGCATTAGATAAATAACATCTGCTCATTATTTAACCCCTACTTTCTGGTGGACATTTCCTTGCCTTCCGATTCCTTATTCCCTGAGCCTGCTTGCCTTCTTCTCTCTCTCCCTCTGCCTTACATGTGCCTTATTTCATCTAATCCCTAAGCAGCTTTTCCTAATTTAATTCTAATGTCTTCCTCGGATTCAGTACACACTGGGATCTAGGAGCAGAAGGTACTAACGTGTTTAGGGTTATTTCTTGCCCTGAAGCATCTCAGTCTAGCAGGAAAACAAAACAGGCATGCAGATGCAATTCATTTGTTTTTTTTTTTCTGAGGCAGAGTCTCACTGTCACCCAGGATGGAGTGCAATGGCGTGATCTTGGCTCACTGTAATCTCCGCCTCCCGGCCGGGTTCAAACAATTCTCCTGCCCCAGCCCTCTCCGGTAGCTGGGACTACAGGGGTACAGCACCACGTCCAGCTAATTTTTTTGTATTTTTAGTAGAGATGGGGTTTCACCATGTTGGCCAGGATAGTCTTGAACTCCTGACTTCATGATCTGCCTGCTTCAGCCTCCCCAAATGCTGGGATTACCAGCGTGAGCCGCTGTGCCCAGTGTGCCCAGGCTGGAGTAAAGTGGCATGATCTTGGCTCACTGCAATTCTGCCTCCTGAGTTCAAATGACTCTCCTGCCTCAGCCTCCCTAGCAGCTGGGACTACAGGCACCTGCCACCACCCCTGGCTAATTTTTGTATTTTTAGTAGAGACGAGGTTTCACCATGTTGGCCAGGCTGGTCTTGAACTCCTGACCTCAAGTGATCCACCCACCTTGGCCTCCCATAGTGCTAGGATAACATGCCAGGCCTGCCTTCTCTCTTATTTACAGCGATTTACATGTATCTTGTCCCACCTAACAAGTTAGGTGGAATTCGCATGTTAAATAGCTCTCCAAGTGATTTCTAGATACACGTGTATCTAGAAATCACTTGGAGAGCTATTTAACATGCAAATTCCAAAGTCCCTAGAGTGGGCTGGTGGTTCTCTAGCTCCTTGCTACCCTATTGTGGTCCAGGGACCAGGACTAGCAGCACTCCCTAGAAAATGAAAAAAAATACCAAATCCTGGGCCTCTACCCTGAATGAGAACCGGCATTGTGAAGGTCCCCGGGTATTCATTCCCACATAAAGTTTGAGAGTAAGAGTCTACCTCAATATTTCTCCAACTTGCTTGAGACCCATAGTAGGTAATGTATTTTATATTGACACTCAGCATACACACACATACCCATGTGAAATAGAAATTTCACAAAACAATGCTTACTCTTAAGTGATTCCCATCAATATTTTCTATTCTACTCTATGCTTATTCTCTTTTTTAAGAAATGTGAGTCTCCACCACTGAATTGATTTCCCACCCCACTAAGACATGCAACTCTGCAACGTGCCATTTGAAAAACACTGCTCTAGTGATTTCACTTCAGCTACATTAGCCTGGGAAGAGATGAATCAGAAACTGGCTCACCTATGGCAGAAGTTATATCCATTTATCTCATTTTGTTTTATTCTTGAGGTGGGAAGAAAAATAGGTATTTTTTTTTTTTTGGACAGTTTTGCTCTTTTTGCCCAGGCTGGAGTGCAATGGCACGATCTCGGCTCACCGCAATCTCTGCCTCTGGGGTTCAAGCAATTTCCTGCCTCAGACTCCCAAGTAGCTGGGATTATAGGCATGCGCCACCACGCCTGGCTAATTTTGTATTTTTAGTAGAGATGAGGTTTCTAGATATTGGTCAGGCTGGTCTCAAACTCCTGACCTCAGGTGATCTGCCTGCCTCAGCCTCCCAAAGTGCTGGGATTACAGGTGTGAGCCACTGCGCCCAGCCAAAGAACAGGTATCTTTATGAATAGGAGCAGCTTCCGCAGCCTTGGGAAGTTGAGGATGCTTTTCTTCACCTGGGTAATGTCCCCCTGGTTAGAGACCCCCTGTTTAGTCCTCTGCATTAGCCTTTGGGAGGGAGGAGCTGCACATGGAAAGTTTGTGGAAAAGAGCCCAGTCCTTCTAGTGGGATGCCCTCACCGGGCAAGACAAGACGTGCACTCACCTTCAGAGGGCCCAGGTGGCTGCCTCCCTAGCTCTGTGACCTGAAGGCTCACAGGAATGTCCAGAAATTTCTCATAGCAGTCTCCATACCACACAAGGAGCTCTTGGTTCTGGTGGATCTCTTTGCAGCTCTCATAAAATATATGCCCTTGACACTGCACAGCAACTAGGTTCTGCTCCCTGGGGAAGCGGGCACAGTTGACATAGGACATCCAATTCCCCACACCTCCTTTTCCATCTATAAAGTGGCTCAAATGACCATCTTCAAAGATCTAAATGAAGTAAGACATGAAGTTTGCACTGTACTTTTTAATTTTGAATCTACAAAATGAACTTTCAAGAACTTATAACCCAAATCTCACATTTGAGTCCACCAAATAGACTTCTATCATTCAGATTTTTTCTTTTTTTTTTGAGATGGGAGTTTCTGCTGCCCAGGTTGGAGTGCAACGGCACGATCTCGGCTCACTGCAACCTCCGTCTCCTGGGTTCAAGCAATTCTCCTCCCTCAGCCTCCTGAGTAGCTGGGATTACAGGCATGCACCACCACATGCAGCTAATTTTTTGTATTTTTAAAAGAGATGGGGTTTCTCCATGTTAGTTAGGCTGGTCTTGAATTTCCAACCTTAGGTGATCCTCCCGCCTTGGCCTCCCAAAGTGCTGGAATTATAGGCATGAGCCACTGCGCCCAGCCTAACATTCAGATTTCTACTTCATTACAAGTAGTTTATAAATCTACTAACACCAATGTAGATTTGTTAGTTTAAGGACATCTCTCTAGGTAATGTCACATATTGTTTTTTTTTTTTTTTTTTAAAAGAGATGGAGTCTCACTCTGTTGCCCAGACTGGAGTGCAGTGGCCCAATCACAGCTCACAGTAGCCTCGAATTCCTGGACTCAAGTGATCCTCCCACCTGAGCCCCCTGAGTAGCTAGAACTACACAGGCATGCACCATCACACCTGGCTAATTAAAAAAAATTTTTTTTTTTTAAAAATATGTTTCCCAGGCTGGCCTCAAACTTCTGAGCTCAAGTGATCCTCCCACCTTGGCCTCCTAAAGTGCTAGAATTACAGGTGTAAGCCACTGAGGCTGCCTAATGTGATTCATTCTAAAAGATTCTTTTATCACTTTCTTGCTTCCCAAATTTCTGTAGTGAGCATATGTTAATTTCATAATCAGAGGTAAGTGAAACCAAAAGTTTACACTGAATTCCACCACTTAAACGCAACAGTTTTGTATTTTACCCCCACTTAGTTTTGACGCATATTGATGGAGCTACAAATGATTTCATTCAAGGCCGGGTGTGGTGGCTCATGCCTGGAATCTCAACACTTTGAGAGGCCAAGGGGGAAGAATCACTTGAGATCAAGATTTCAAGACCAGCCTAGCCAACATAGTGAAACCCCATCTCTACTAAAAATACAAAAATTAGCTGGGCATGGTGGCGCATGTCTGTAATCCCAGCTGCTCGGGAGGCTGAGGCAGGAGAATTTCTAGGAGGCAGAGGTCGCAGTGAGCTGAGATCATGCCACTACACTTCAGCCTGGGTAACAGACAGAGACTCTGTCTCAAGAAGAAAAAAAAAGAAAAATTATTTCTTTCTCTGCTGCTGGCAATTTCACTGTTTCCAATGTTTTGTTATTATAAACAACCCTGGGATTAACATATACCACATAGCCTTGATTTCAGATTATTTTCCTATGCTCTATTTCTAGAAGTGGAAATTCAGGGTCAAGGGATTTTGAGCATTTTAAGGTACCTGAGACATTCTGACAAATGGTTTTCTCTTGCAAGTGATAAACTGTAGTCCCACAAGCATGTCCCTAATATATCATCACTAGATCGTGAAGAGTATCTGTTTTTTTTTTTTAAATCCTTGACTAATTTTATAGGAGAATAATATTGAATTTTAAAACTTGTTTTCATTTTCTTTAGCATACTTTCAGCATGCTATAATATCTAAAGCATTTGGTTTTGTCTATAAATATAATACAATGTATTGATTCTTTAAATGTATATTCCATAGCTAATCTTCCAGACTAAAATGACCTAAGGCACCCACAAAACACAGAATACATGCAGAGGTGCTATTCTCATGGAGCAAACACTAGCCCTTCCTTCCCTTTACAGGGAACAAACCCCAGATATCTGCCCTGGACGTCCTCTCTCTCTGACCAGGACTCTCCCAGAGCGGCAGAGGCCAAGACTTTCCCCTACTAGTCTCCCGCCCCATTTTCAGCAGCGCACCCACCAGACACAGATTTACCTCCCACATCACAGAATTGTCTCCGTAGGTCTTCACTTCACTGGCGTTGACCACTTTACCTTGAAAGGGCCCAAACCTGACTCCTTTGGCAATAAAACTACTGCAGAACACGCTGAAATGTGGGACTTCACCAAACACCGTCCGCATGAGGCACAGACCTGGGGGAAAGCCGAGGCAGGAAAAGAGAATGAGGGTGACTCTGCGTGAGTTCAGGGAAAGAAATCCACACAAGGACTTCTGCCTACCTTCTGGAAGTTGAAGGGAGTCTTTATCCAGAGTTTGAGGAAGAGAATCAGATCCTAGCAAAAGGCAGTTTAAAACAATTTTTCATTAGAAATGTATTATGAAGTACTTTTTCTTTTTTTAAAAAGATGGGGTTTCACCATGATGGCCAGGCTGCTCTTGAACTCCTGACCTCACATGATCCACTCACCTCGGCCTCCCAAAGTGCTAGGATTACAGGTGTGAGCCACCGCGCCTGGTCATGAAGTGCTTTTATAAGGTGTTTTCCTCCTTAACTCCCTAGAGGTAACCATCATCCCAGTTTGATGTTTATTTGTCGTTTCTATTTTTCCCTCCTCATTTTACATGAACTGTTCATTTACGATCTCACTCTATGCAATTCCATATACAGTTTCTCATTTGAGACTCAGAACAGCCTTATGCAAGGTTAAGTAATTAACCCCATTAGGCAAATTTAAGGGATTTGAGGATCAGAGTTAATGCTTGACTGAGGTAAAGGTAGTTGGCTGAGAGGGGACTCTTAGGTGTGAACTGCTGGAAGGCTGTCATTGCATGTTACCATAGAATCTGAACCCACGTGGGAGTTCACAGCATGAACCATTTCTCTCTTGGTCCTTAGCTCTCACTGAAACCAACCTTGGTCATGCAGTTAAGCAGGCAGGGCCTCAGAAGTGAGCCTAGCCGACCCTGGCTCTCATGGAGGTAACCTCTCCCCCTTCACACTCTACAGCCTCAGCTCCACCTGGAAGTGCCTCTTCCCCACTCCGGCTCCCACCTGCATTCCCATCCAATTCAACTCCCAGATGGTGTGGGCTCCCTTTACCAGGGCTGTCTGTGGGGACCAGGAGGCCTGAAATCGCATGCTGCAGGCTGGCTGGGTGCTCCAGGCTGGGAGTGGTCCCGTACAGGACGAAGTGCAGGTCTTCCTCCGTGAAGTGGAACCGAGCAGGCGACGTCCCCTCTTGGTTGGAGGATTTGGGACCATCCTCAGACTGCTTGCTGAGTGAGCAAGGTAATAACTGTGAGGTCCTCAGCCCATCAGGTAACAGAGAGGCATCCACAGGGGGCGGTGGAATGAAAGTTTCCGATCCACAACACGGGTCACTCTCGTTGCGGCCACCAGTGATTTGGTGGCCCAGATCTTCACCGCTGGTCCCCATGTACTCGTGGCTGCAGTTCAGGAAGGGCGGCACTTCCCTGGGGACGTGGGGAATTGGGTACCACGGTGGTAGCTTGCCGTACCAGGGCAGATCGTAGAGAGGCTCCCTCTGTAGGCCCAGACCCGGGCTCAGCACGGGAGGCGCCATGCGGAAGGCGAAAGGGGGCATGGCCGGGGCAGCAGACGCGGCGGCCTCCAGCTGCCGGAAGGATTGGAAGTCTTCCTCCGCGGTGGCCAGGCCGTTTCTGTAGTGTCCATAGGCCGGGAAAGGCGTGTAGTACGCGGCCAGGTTCTGCGGGCTGCTCTCGGGCGGGTAGCACGCCTTGTCCGGAGGGGCGGCCTCACCTGGCCGGGGAAGAGCCATCCCGGGCCCGCGTGCTCGGAGGCTCTGCGGGAAAGAAGGCACCACTGACCACACCGCGCGGGCCCTGCCCGGGTCCAGCCTGCGCCTCCCCGCCTGCTCCCTCCACCTGAGCCAGCCCTGGGTCCAAGGGAACAGGCTAAACCTCTCAGTCGGATCCCGCCAACCCTCTCCCACAATTAAGACAAAACGAAAAAACAGCAATAGAAGCAAACACAAAAAGCGCCAAACGAAAATCTGCCGGGAACCCGCTTGACTCTAAATTCCAGGTTAGTGTCACCTCAGCCTTCCCTTCCCCAAGCCCGGCTGCTTCCACACACCCGCTCTCCGCTTTCGGCCCCAGCCCGGTTCCAGCAAAATGCGTTGAAGTCCCCTCTCCTTCCTTCTTCTCGGCCCAACAAAACTCTTTTGCAGGGTCTGCGGGAGCCGCAGGGCCCTCCCAACCCTGAGGCTGGGCCGGGAGCCGAGCGCAGGCGGCGGGAGGGCAATGGAGCAGGCGACAGCTCCAGGCGCTCCTGGGCCCTCAGCTGGGAGGGAAGAGCCGACCAACCGCGGTCGCACCGCGCAGATGGAGACCCGCTCCCTGAGCCCCCGGGCAGTTCCAGGGACCCTGAGACCTGCTGCGGCCCAGCGGTCCTGACTGCCTGCAAGGGAAGGGCGCGCCGCCGTCTGCTACCCTAGGATGCGCCGTCAGAACCCTGTTTCCCTCGCCGGCGGCGTCCGCCACATTCCCCCGGTCCCTCGGAAACTCCAGTCATTCTACCAGGACTATTCGCGCCTGGAGTCGCCCCTCGGGAGCCGCTTGGACGAGCCCCGGCCAGATGGGAGCGAAGAGCACCGGCGACCGCCAGTCCTCCCGCTCTCGCGCCGCCGGGAAAGTATGGCGTTTTAATGGGCAGGCAGCAAGTTTACCGAGGCTGAAGAATGAAGCCCCTGCAGGGCCGGCCGGTCTTGAGATCAATGAGCCCAATAAGAAAACCAACCAGGGTCGTGACTCAGAAATTAAAGAACACGGGTCAGGAGAGGAGGTCAGCCAGGACGCAGGCAGCTGCCCGTCTCCTCCCGATCCTCCAAAGGCGCCCCGCTCTTGGCCTCCTCCGACCTCAGGGATCGGCAACTTGGGATTCAAAGCACCCGAGAGGCAAAACGACCATCCAAAACGAACTGCGCCAGCGAGTGCTGCCCGCGCTCCCCAGCGGCCCAGAAGACCATCGTCCCCGGCCCCAGGAGCGCCCTGCCCCGTGCCTACCTCCGACACCACCTCCGAGAACGCTGCCGCAGAGCGCACACCTCCAGGACGCTGCGGGGCCACTCGGGCTCGGTACACTTCGGGCGGGCCCCGAGGGCTGAGCCGGGTTTAAGAGGGCGGGCGGGGCCGCGGGGCATCTAGAAGGCGAGGGTGGGGAAGGGACCCGGCCCACGCGGATCCCCGCGGCGTCTTCTCTCCGCCCACCGCAGCCATTGGCCGACTCTCTACTCTCCCCCCTGTCCCCCGGGGTCGCGCACTTAACTCATCAGTTCTCCAAACACTCCCCGGGACCCTGTTGGAGAGCGCTCGCCGCTGGCTTTTCAGGGCTGGCACTATTGCCGCTCCAGGCGTGCAGAGTCGGGGAGCTAAAAGCCGGACACGTGAACTACCCAGGGCCCCCAGATACGCCCCTCCGCGCGCACATGCAACATAAGCCCGAGCCTAGAAGGCCGGACTCGCGTCCTGGGTCGAGCCCCTTACTCTCCGCTTCCAGTTCGGAGAAGCCCAGCCCGCCCGAAGGCGGCGTCTGACCCGCGGGTGCACCTGGTGGGCGTCTGTTCTTGACACCTGGGGACGAGGCGAGCACCTCCCTGAGCGCTGGGAAGAGGCTCCTCGCGAGTCCCCAGCGGTGACACGTGGGCGTGTTGGGCCCGGCACCCCCAACACTTCCGTGGTTTCGGGTGGTCGTTTTGCTCTCTCGGGGTCCTTTATTCCTTAAGTGGCTTTCAACGACCGCGGAAGGGCCTCCCGCACCACCGCAGCTGTCACTTCCCTCGGGGAAGACTCGCGACCTTGGACGCGCAAGCTCTGAAAACCAAGGTCCAGACCCATACCGAGCTCCCAAAGACCGCATTTGAATTCCCCTGGCCGGCCATTGAGGGAGAGAAAGGAGCACTTAGTTCCATTCACATTCACAGAAGGAAGCGCCGAGGGTGGGGGAAACGCGGTCCCGCCGGATGAGTTTTGCCGGGTTCCTCGCTCCCCGCCCCCAGCCCGGCCGCCGCTTCCTCTAAGCTGAATGGGGAGCGACCCGTCCCGGGCGCGGCCGGCCGTTGCCTGAAGACCGAGGTGCAGCCTCGCCCCCGGCCTGGCAGCGGCTTGGAGGAGGGAGGGAAAGGAGGACCATCTACCCGGCTAAGAGAGGCCGCCGGAGTCCCTAAAGCTGGCGGGGGAGGGAGGCCGGGGCCCGGATCTTCAGAGCGGCCGCAGCCGGGCGGGCGCCCCTTTCTCAGTGCAGGGAACCAGACCCTGCAGCCTTCGCCAGGACGCGGCGGGGCTGCAAGAGAGGGGGAAGGAGTGGGACTCCGGCCTTCGGGGGTGCGGGCGGCATGCGTTCAGCCTCGTCCCCCGCGCGCCCCGCCGCCCGCTCGCCCCCTTTGCCCTCGCGGGTCGCCCTGGTCCCCGTGCCTGCCCACCCCGACGCCTTCACGTGGTTCCGCGCTGCCCGCGGCCAGCCCCGTTTCGCTTCGCAAGGAGCGCGTTGTTTTCTCAATCGAAATAGGATCAAGAGCCTAGGGTTTCCTTGTCTCCTTGTTTTGAGGTGCTAAGATCTTGGCCAACAGATTGAAAAAGTGAATAGCGCCCGTCGAATCTTGTCTAAGTGTCTCTGGAAGGATCGTTTACTTGGAAAAGCAGAATACATTCTATGGCCGTTTTCCTTCCGGAGGCGTGCTCACCCTAGAGCTCCTAGACCCACTGGCGTTCTCTGTACTTTCCTCCTGGGCTTCACAGGTGGGATTTCAAGAATGACTGTGAGCACTTGGGTGGTCCATGGGTGGCAGGTCCTCAAGAGGCCGCCGTTTTTTTCGTGCACTCAAGGGTTGCAGCTTTATTTTAGCAGAAGCAACATCGAACCTTATCTTAGAGGTCTGTTTTGCAAAGAATCCAGAGTTTCCTATATTTGACATTATTATTTTTTTTCTTTTATTTTTCTTTTTTTTTTGGTTATTTGACATTATTTTTAAATAAGACTTGCTCGTTTTAAGGAGTTGAGAGAAACAGACAAAAGGAAAGTTGAAATCCTTGCTTCCCATCTCTACTCTAGGAGGTAATCCTGATCAACAGTTTGCTTTGCTCCCTACTCCTATTCCTTAAGAAACAAACAAACAAAAACTATACTGTTAAATTGTGTAGGATTACGTAGGATTTTGTAAAAATAAAAATGGGATTATACTTCACCCATTTCTGCAATGGTCTAGCTCCTAGTAGTCATCATTCCCTATCAGTATACTAGAATTAATCTTATTTTATTATATTTATCATTTTGAGACAGGGTCTCACTTTGTCCCCCAGGCTGGAGCACAGTGGGGTGATCTTGGCTCAATGCAGCCTCTAACTCCTGGGCTGAAGCTGTCCTCCCGACTCGCTACCTGGCCCCCGCCCCTCAAGTAGCTGGAACTACAGGTATTTGCCACCAAGCCCGGCTAATTTTTGTATTTTTAGCAGAGACGGTTTTGCCATGTTGCCCAGGCTGATCTCTAACTACTGGACTCAAGGGATCCACCCACCTTGTCCTCCCAAAGTGCTGGGATTGCAGACCTGAGCCACTGCGCCAGCAAATTTATTCTTTATAATGGTTCCATGGTATAGAATTTCCATTTTATAGGTGTGCCTGTAGTTTATCAGCCACCTCTTGAAAGATATGTAAGTTGTTGCCAGTTTTTCAATACTTCCAGCATCTTACAGAAGCACTGATACAGTTACATGGTTGTGCTACTGTGCCTTGTGGAAGAAATGTCCAGGTGTGAAATTGCTAGATCAACAGGTATAAACACTGATCATTTAAACAAGTACTTTAGGGCACGGTGAGTGGCTCACGCCTATAATCCCAGCACTTTGGGAGGCCAAGGTAGGTGGATCACTTGAAGTCAGGAGATCAAGACCAGCCTGGCCAACATGGTGAAACCCCGTTTCTACTACAAATACAAACATTAGCCAAGCCTGGTGGCACACACCTGTAATCCCAGCTACTTGGGCGGCTGAGGCAGGAGAATCGCTTGAACCCTAGAGGCAGAGGTTGCAGTGAGTTGAGATTGTGCCACTGCACTCCAGCCTGGCGACAGAACAAGACTGTTTCCTGTCTTTCACATAGGAAGTAAAATCGTATTCTAATTTGCCTTTTAGTCATTTACATAACAAACTTTCTCTTGAATGCCTACCTATTGATGGGCCAGTCACCAAGCCAGTACAGGAAATACAGTTGTGAACAAAGCAGTTTTGACCCCTTTAACAGCCTAATGAGGAAGTTCTGTATGTGTGTGAGTACTTGATGAATGAGTCACTATGAACTTTGATAAGGAGGGAAGAAAGTGCCATACGAGTGGCAATGAAAGAGAAGAGGACCATGCCTTAATCCAAGCTGGGAGTACGAGAGGGTTCTCCTAGCCTATCAAATTGGAAAGGCGTGTAGAAATGAACTTGGTAAAGGGGATGAGAGCAAGTGGCACTCCAGGGCCACAGAACCCTTGGTGTCCAGGCCCTGAGCCTGGGGGGAGCTTGGCTGGTTCACAGATCTGGTGTGGAGGAGACAGCTTCAGGTTGGAAAGTCAGCAGACACCAGGTCTTGCAGGGAATCTTGCTAAGATGTAAGTATCCTTACAGTTTTACTTGCAAGCATTCACCGAGGGGTAGTAAGAATCACTGCAGATATCCACATACTTCATCACTAAAGAACTTCAGTGCACATATCATTAAGTAAAATTCAGCATTTGTTTATGGTTATTTTTTTGAAAGGTAAAATTTACATATGATGAAATGCATATATCTTAGCTGTATCGTAGTTTTGACAGTTGCTGGCTGGGCGCAGTGGCTCATACCTGTAATCCCAGCACTTTGAGAGGCCGATGTAGGGAGGTCCCTTGAGTCCAGGAATTGGAGACCAGCCTGGCAACGTGATGAAACTCTGTCTCTACAAAAAAACACAAACATTAGCTGGGGATGGTGGTGCATGCCTGTAGTCCCAGCTACTCAGGAGGCTGTGGCAGGAGGATGGCTTCAGCCTGGGAGGTGGAGGTAACAGTGAGCCAAGATGGCACCACTGCACTCCAGCCTGGGCAGCAGAGTGAGACCCTGTCTTTAAAAAAAAAAAAGTATTGGCTGGGTGCAGTGGCTCACGCCTGTAATCCCAACACAAGGCGGGTGGATCACTTGAGGATAGGAGTTCAAGACCAGGCTGGACAACCTGGTAAAACCCCATTTCTACAAATATAGAAAAATTAGCCATGTGTAGTGGCATTCCTGTGGGAACGTGGAATGCCACTACACATGGTGGGAGGCTTGCTTGAGCCAGAAAGGAGTGATCATGTCACTGTACTCCAGCCTGAGCTACAGAGCAAGGCCCTGCTTTTAAAAAAAAAAAGAATAAAGAAAAATGTTTTGGCAGTTGTATAAACAAGTGTAGCCTGAATCCCTATCACAATATAGGATTTAGCACCCCAGAAACTCCTTCAAGCCCCTTCCCAGGTAATCCCTATCCCCACCTCCTCCCCTAGTAACTGTTCTGTTTTTTTCTTTTTCCATAGACAAGGTTTTGCCTGTTCTCTGACTTCATGCATATACTCTTTACTGTACATTTCAAGAGCCTTAGCTCTTTGATAGGGAGAAGCTTTGAGGCACCCTGAAGAAAGCAAACAGCAACCGTATTTATGCAACACCACAGGGGTAATTATTGCAAGCCCATTTGGAGGGGTTCCAGTGGGCCTTGAAATTTGGTTCCTGCCCATGCCCGCCTTAATGGCTTGCTTTTGTGAAGAGTATATACTGACAGCCAGTGAGGCGTGCTCAGCAGGGGCAGTATTGTTTGCAGTGGCAGCCAGTGTGTCCCTGTGGTGGCGGGTGGGCCCACCTGGGACCACAGCAAGGCCCTCTCCACTGGAGAAACTCTGGTGCTTCCAAGAAGTCATCCTGGGGACACCAGAGAGTATCTTCACGTATTTACCTCCAAATGTCTCAGTACTTTTTCTTTGATATGGGGGCCCAATTTTAGCATCCTATAATGGCTGCCTTGAACTCCTCCAAGGTCATGGGGTTTCTTTCTTATCTTGGTGGGCCAGTATTTTTGTAAGGGCCCCTGTTTAGGGTAAATGATCAGATAGGGCATTACTTTTAGCATTTAGATTATTCTAGACCTAGACACTACCTATTCCTCGGGTAGCATTAAAGTACTTTGAAGTTGTACATTGATAGGAATCTCCACTGAAGTTAGACAGTCCCAATGTTTCCAGAGCACCCAGACTTTATGGGTGACCCCAAGACTAATCCACTGTCTGAGCATGCTAACTCTCTTCTCTCCAGCTGGCTGGCAGGCTCCACTGAGAGCAATCGCTTCTGCCATCTGGGCCATAGGGATCCATATTCTAGGGGTGATTTGAGATCTGTTATGGCAAAGTCAGACTGATCATTTCCTGCCTCTGTCTGCAGATCTCACCCATCAAAAATCAGGGTCAATTATGGACTGTCCTAAGATATTTGTACCAAATCTGCATAGGGCTTGGACAAATGCCAGTTTGGCATTTTCCCTTTTGAGAGGGAGGGAGCATGGCAGGGTTCAAATAACTACAGTGACTGACAAATATCTGTATAGGAGAAAAGAACAATATTTCTTTTTTCTGTTGCCCAGGCTGGAGTGCAGTGGTGCAATCTCAGCTCACTGCAACTTCTGACTCCCAGGTTCAAGTGATTCTCCTCCCTCACCCCAGGACTGAGATGGGACTACAGATACCCGCCACCAAGCCTGGCTAATTTTCATATTTTTAATAGAGACAAGGTTTTGCCATGTTGGCCAGGCTAGTCTCAAGCTCCTAACCTCAAGTGATCTGCCCGCCTCCATCTCCAAAAGTGCTGGGATTACAGGCATGCGCCACCATGATTGGCTGTTATTTTTTCTTCTTCTTTCTTCTTCTCCTCCTCTTCTTTTCTTTTTTTCTTCTTCTTCCTCTTCCTCTTTTTTTCTTCTTCTTTCTTTTAATGCAGTCAAGTTTCCTACATTTGGGAAAATCTCAAGGGTCAGCACATCTGGAGTGCAATGAATAAGGCTCATCCTAGAAAAATGACCTTCACGATCATGGAATCTTCCTTGGTCAGGTAAGTATATTGCAACAATATTTCACAGGATGCAAGATGACTCAACTAGAAATGTTGTGCATTTCATTAAGCAGCAGTGATTATATAGCTTGGGGGACCATTGGGTTCATGAGATCCCAAAACTAAGTAAGCAAAAGCCTTCATGGGTTGACAATGATTGCCACTGCCTTGAGACAAAGTGGATAGGCCTTTGCCACTGGAGTAGGGAACAGGGCCATTACAGTAAGCCACGGGTGGTTTTGTATTTGATTTTGGTTTGTTGGGTTTGGGGGCCTTTTTTGAGACAGATTCTCACTCTGTCACCCAGGTGGGAGTGCAGTGGCATGATCTCAGCTCACTGCAGCTTCCCTTCCTGGGTTCAATCTAATCTCATGCCTCAGCCTCCTGAGTAGCTGGGACTACAGGCACGTGCCACCACGCCTCGCTAATTTTGGTATTTTTAGTAGAGACGGGGTTTCACCATGTTGGCCAGGCTGGAACCCATGGGTGGTTTTCATGTCATTGAGTTAAAACCTCAAGGACCTGAGCAGATCACCTAGGAACCTGGAGAAAGGTTTATGGTAAGTTCAAGCAGTCAAGGATGGGGGTTGTTGAAGAGCTGGCTCTAGTGTGTAAAATGCCTGTTTATGCTCGTGTTCCCAGGAGAGGCGAGTCTGTCACCAAGAATGTAGTCAGGGCCTAAAGAAGAAGTAATTGCAGAGAAGTTGGGAGCTCCTTGTCCACAGCCCCTCATGAGACCTAGCAATGAGTTTTCGGTGGTGAGTTTAGGGAAGTTCTGAATGGAAGTTCAGTCAATCAGAGGAAGAAACTTGCCTGAGACAAATCATGTTCTAGATTATGAACCTTTTCCTCTGAAAAAAACTTCAATTTTTTTGAACACCTGTGTCCTTTTTTTTTTTTTTTTTTTTTTTTTTTTTTTTTAAGGAGAAAGAAAGAAACAGCAAAAGAAAGAAAAAATGAAAGAGAAAGAGGAAGAGAGTTTAGAAAAAGAGAGAAAAGGAGAAAGAACAAAACTGCAAAAGAAAGAAAAAAATGAAAGAGAA
>CAUYQU010031886.1:0-16892 GCA_963574635.1 Cheracebus regulus | reverse complement strand
GAAAAAAGGAAGGAGGAAAGAAAAGGGGAAAGGAAAAGGGAAAAAGGAAAGGGAAAGGGAGGAAGGGAGGGAAGGAGGGAGGGAGGAAGGAAGAAAGGAAGGAAGGGAGGGAGGGAGGGAGGAAGGAAGCAAGGGAGGGAGGGAGGGAGGGAGGGAGGAAGAAAGGAAGGAAGCAAGGGAGGGAGGGAGGGAGGAAGGAAGCAAGGGAGGGAGGGAGGAAGAAAGGAAGGAAGGAAGGGAGGGAGGGAGGGAGGGAAGAAGGAAGAAAGGAAGGAAGGAAGGGAGGGAGGGAGGGAGAGAGGGAGGGAGGGCAGGCAGGTGGGCTAGTTTCACCTTTTGCCATTCCCTTTTTATTAATGCTCAGATTCAATCCTACAGTCAGAAAGATATGATTGATCTTGCCCACTGCCTATATCTTCCATTCTACTTTCACTCACTCTTCTCTCATCACTATATTCTAACCAAACTGCCTCTTTTTAGTTCCTAGGACTTACTGAGATGATCACTGTCTTAGAGCCTTTATTTTGCTGTTGTGTTTGGAATGCTCGTACTGACCAACTCCTTGTCCTTGAAGGTGCATCTTAAACATTATTGTTTAAGATAGGCTTTCCTTGATCCCTACCCCATTGTTCTTTATGACAGCTGTTTGTTTCCTTTGTAGGATGTTCTCATTTTATAAACAAGTATGTATGGATTTGTTTACCTACTTATTAGTCTGTGGACCTCCATTTCCTCACTCACTGATAGTGAGCTCCCTGAGGGCAGGCACCAGGTCTATTGCATTCACCTCTGTAAACCCACTGTCCAATACTGTACCTGGTACAGATTACATGCTCAGTCCATAAAAGCTGAATACATGGGCTGGGCACGGTGGCTCACGCCTGTAATCCCTACACTTTGGGAGGCTGAGGCAGGTGGATCACCTCAGATCAGGAGTTCAAGACCAGACTGGCCAACATGATGAAACCCCACCTCTACTAAAAATACAAAAAATTAGCTGGATGTGGTGGTGGGCACCTGTAATCCCAGCTACTCAGGAGGCTGAGGCAGGAGAATCACTTGAACCCACGGAGGTTTCAGTGAGCTGAGATTGTGCCACTGTGCTACAGCCTGGGCGACAAGAGCAAAACTCCATCTCAAAAAAAGCTGCATACAGGAAAGAGTTACCTGACATACAAATTGCTTGTCCAGACTAATATACCTTATCATTTCCTTTAACTTTCAACCTGAACCCTTCTGGAAATGTGGAACATATGCTAAAGAGCCAGGGCCTGGAATTCCTGTTTTCCTAGGAGGAGCATCTCTGTGTGAACACCTCTGGCAAGAGTGATGGTTCGGCAAGGCGTAGTCTAACTCTGGCATAGTGTTTCACTAGCTGTGGAGAAAATTTCCAGTGATGTGATTCAGTCTCCAAAATGGGGCACCTTGAAGACCAAATATATGTTGTTCTGAGACAATCTGAGAAACCACTAAATCCTCAAATAAGGCACCACATGAGTATTCTAACAGGGAAATAATGAAGATAAGAAATATTACCACCCTTTGGTTCACTCACCAATGTTTTGTCTCATAGGGACATAACAATAAAAACATTATTAATAACTAATTTTTCAAGCACATTTACAATGTGTCATTCATTCTGCTAAACTGTTGACATGCATTTTCTCATTTAATGCTCATAACGCTATAAAGTTGGAGTTACAATTATATTCATTTTACAGGCAAAGAAAACTGGTGCACAGATTGATTTGATAAGTTGCCCATAAAACACTCAGCTGTTAAATTGCAGGGCTAATATTTGAATGCAAGTCTGATGATGCCAGTACTGAAGGCCCTGTGCGTTCAGTCTAGTGTCTTGGAGTCTATAATGGCAGATGGAAGACAGCAGCTTGAATACAGAGGGTGAAAAATTTTCCTTCCAACACAGGACTCATGTTGATCTTGAGAACAGTAACATAACTGCTCGAGTGGTATACAGTGAACATGGAGAGGGTATGGTGGTCCCTCCCTAGAACAGGACAGGCTTTCTACCAGAGAGCAATAGGATTGAGAGTAGCAAGAGTAGAAGAAGCAAGAAAAGCACAATTGAATGGCTAGCAGTATGATGTCTGAGCAAAAGGTCTATTCTGTTATCCGGGCAAGCTCGGTCTAGCAATTCTGACTCGTGTTCTCCTACTCAGACTCTGTGTTCTTTTTCAGAATGTCCCCTCTGTGTACAGCTGTCCCTCTTTTCCCAATCTAGAGATGCCTCTATAAAGGCCTGCTGGACAGCTGAGTGGTTTCCAAAGAAGACCAGTAATCAGTTCCACCACAGTAAAGATCAGAGATTCCTTAAAATTGGCCCAATAGTGAAAGCAAGAAATTCTAGCCCCTGGCCCGAATTATTCTTTTAATCTTTTTTCTCTAATTTTTTTACCAAGACAATAATAATGATGAAATTAATATATTCTCTTTGTATGGGATTTAATTAAAAAGAAGAAGAAAGTTAAAAGTGATCTCCCCACACATATACACAATTCCACTCTTCAGAAGCAAGCACGTTAACAGTTTGAGGCGTATCTTTTTTATAACCATTGTTTTCCCCCATAACACCCATGAGAGAGGAGCTATAAATCTTCTCTTTTCAACTGGAGGAACAGAAACCTTGAGAAGAAATGCTATTCTCTAAAGGGGTCTCAGTGCCACAGAGCGGGGGAAAGACTTCACATCCACATCCCCAGGGTACACTGGAGAGAAGTTTGGGCCCCACTCAGCTACACCACACAGATCAGTTTTTATCTCGCATTCATTTTTGAATAGGCACTATGTTCACATGCCTAAAACCCAGCATTGTGTAAAAAGGTTAACAGTAAGAAGTCTCATTGCAACTTCTGACCTCATTCACTTTATTCCCAGTAGAGGTAGCTACTTTTATTCATTTTCAATATATCTTGCCAGAATTCCTTTATGTAATTAAAAATGACTATGAATGTGTGTTCTTACTTTTCTGCTCCAGATCGGTTTTGAAGGAAACTAGCATTCACAGTTATCCCTGCTGACCCTTGACAAGGCACAAAGGTGCCACCTGAAGCAAACGAGTTCTCAAATTGTCTCTATTCCCTTTTATTCTTTTTCACTGGGACTATGGTGTCTCTGAACAATTTCCTGGATACCAAACAACATACTTTATGCAAAGGCATCAAGTAATAAATACTCCAAAAGCATCATTCTTTTCAAATTATTATCACTGATTTGTATGTTAGGCTTTAGGGAGAGAAGCAGAAGGTTTTGTCTGTCCAGACTCCCATCACTCCTCCCCACAATATCCACACTTTCCAAAAATAGAGAAAATCACCCCACAACTTAGGGAAAAAGTACATTTCCCTATTTTAAAAACACATTTTAATACAAAGGCCCAGGGACCTGAATAATACGCTTCTGCAATTTAATGTGAAGATGAAAGTTGAGGCTCACATTGTATGTATCCCTATCATATAATTTGACACAATTTTCCCCTATATGTCCAATTTTGTGACAGAGAGGTACTGTGTACTATTATTGTCTCCAAATTCAATGTCTAGAGAGAACATAATTTTTTAAATTGCATCTCTAGTATCTACAACACCAGGGTAGTTACAGTCCATTGCCTCTGTGGGAGGGTAGTAAATGAGCAGAATTTATAAATAATTCTACTCTACACAGCGTAGCTTCTGTAACTTCTACAGCCACAAGGAAACCAAGAAATGACGTCAGTCTATGAATGTTACTCTGTTTAGAGCCATATTTCTAAAAAAATTTCAGTGTTAGTAGAAACTAAATCTTTCCAGGTCCATCTGTTTTAAATCTAATGTTTTTCATCAGAGATATCAATGTCATCCTACAACTCAAGAATAAGCATTTATAAATATTGTTCCAAAGAGTAGGTATGGCAAGAACATTGCTGAGGGACCTCACATGAGGTGAGGCCCTGTTGTATACCCTAAATGTCATTCAATTTAATCAACCAAAGTCCTCACACAAATTGGAAATCTGAGGGCAAGAAAGATTTGCCAAGAAGAAAACCCAGAATTAAGCCCAGAATGTTCTAGCTCTAACCGTCCTGCTCTTTTCATCCATTTAATGTCAAAATTTTACAACAAGGAATTAGTGAAATTAATATATTCTCTATGTGATTTAATTAAAAAGAAGAAAATTGAAAGTGATCTCCCTTCACATATACACAATTCCACCTTGAGAAGCAACCATGTTAACGGTTTGAGGCATATCCTTTTTATAACCATTGTTTTCCTCCATAACATCCATGAGAGAAGAGCTATAAATCCCCTCTTCTCAACTGGAGGAAGAGACCTCATTCCAGGTTTTCCCAGGAACATCCTCTCTGTCCTTTTACAAAAGAAGCAAACTTATCTTCCCAAAGAGGAGACTCTCCAGAGGTCTGAACAAGAAGGGAGGCTAAAGGAAGTCAACCTGTGAATTGAGAGTGTTGCTTTTCACCACATGACTTCCGACTCTCTTCAAACCTGTGACACAGAACCCCTGAATGAATAGTTCACCCTTCTCATGGAGGAAAAGCTGTGATTTTTGAAACCAAAGATGACACCAATTCCTGTTGTTAATAAGATGCATATTTCAAGTTGTTTTTCCAGGAATGATCAAGATTCACCCAGTGCCCCTAGAGTGAACTGTACACCCCTCCAATGTGTCTGATTATAAAGAAGCGCACAGTGGATGACCACGGGAATCTTTTTCTGTACAATAATATTTGCTACAACCTATTTAAATCCTCTTTAAACAAAAATTAGTTATTTAACATAAGTTACTCATTTTTATATCACATACTTTTTTTAAAAAAGTTATATTTTCGCTTTAACTCTCAAAATAGTTCCATGAGGGCTGGGCGCAGTGGCTCATGCCTGTAATCCAAGCACTTTGGGAGGCTGAGGCAGGCAGATCACATGGTCAGGAGATGGAGACCAGACTGGCCAACATGGGGAAACCTTGCCTTTAATAAAAATACAAAAAGTAGCTGGGCGAGATGGCATGCCCCTGTAGTTCCAGCTACTCAGGAGGCTAAGGCAGGAGAATCACTTGAACCCAAGAGGTGGAGGTTGCAGTGACCCAAGATCACGGCACTGCATGCCAGCCTGGTGACATAATTACTACATCTCAAAAAAAAAAAAAAAAAACAATAGTTCCATGAGGTAGATATATATTATTATCCTGACTTTACAGTTGATGAAAATTGGACTTCCAGAATTTATATAACTTGCCCCCCAACCATACAGCTATTACATGGCAGAACTGGGATTCAAGCCTTTATCACTTTTTTCATGTATGATGCCACTACATGATTTGTGGAGATATAGTCAAAGGGCTTTTTGATAATACTTTGTATTTGTGAAATCTGATATACTAAAAAGATTTACACTTCCATACAACACAAGTATGGGCATTTTTATATTAACATAATGATGCATGTGGAAACTATGTCTTGGTAAACAAATATCCAGAGAAAGACTTCAGGATGGACTAGACTCAAAAACATGAGGCTTTGAGCAGAGCTTTCAATAGGCACCGTGACAGTTGCTATGGAAACCATGGCTAGGCCAAAGCAACAAATGGCCCCTCCTATCATAGTCAGTAACAGGGACTTCCTAATCAGGGTAGTAGATTATGCCCACCCATTGACTGACCTCTTGAGAGGTTTCTATTCAAGACTTACACTGCCACCTCCATCCCATCCCCACCTCAGACTCCCTTTGGGGTCTTGAACACAATCAAAATAACCCATCAACCCATATCTAAAAGCAACAAGAAACTTACTACATGTACATAAACAGGATGCAGTTATAATAGGGATATTTGAAGTTGAGGCTGTCAAGGAATTGCTGCTGTTCCACTGACTCTACCAGTGACACCATGCAATTCTATTTTTGCCACATATATACAGCCAACCAGGGGCCTTTTTCCATCCCTTCTCCCAAGGGTATTGCCAGATAAGGGATCAGAGGTTGGGTTTCTGAGGACTGGGAATCTAGAGATCAGAGATCCTTACAGAACACATTTTTTTTCACAAGACCAATTCTATACCTCCTACAGAAGTAAGTGACTCCATTCAAAATAATCATTCTTTTTCAGGCTTGGCCACTCACCTTGAATCTCACTGACTGGACCATCCTCCTGCTGGGATCTCTAAACTCTGAAGCACCCCAGAGCTCAGTTCTTAAATCTCCTGTCTTCACTATCCATGCCTACTCCCCAGGTAATCTCCTCCAGGCCTGTGATTTTAATTCCATCTCTACATTGATGACCCTCAAATTTATACCTCCAGTCCAAATGTTTACCTCTGTTCTTCACTTCTCCAACTCTCCACTTAATTTTTCCATATAAATGCCTATTGGCATCTAAAAATTTAGCATGCTTGAAATCAGATTTGTTATTCCTCCCAACCTCTTCTGCTCATATCTGCTCTTACCCCGGCATCCTGAACTCTGTGAATAACAACTCTGTCCTTCCAACTGCTCAGGCCAGAATCTTTGGCACCATTCTCGACTCTTCTTTTTTATTAACTTATTTTAGGTTAAGGAATGAAAGTCCAGGTTTGTTACATAGATTAACTTCTGTCATGTGGGTTTGTTGTAGAGATTATTTGATCACCCAGGTATTTAGCTTAGTATGCATTCATTATTTTTCCGGATCCTCTCGCTCCTCCCACCCTCCATCCTCCGAAAGGCCCCAGTGAGTGTTGTTTACTTCTAAGTGTCCATGTCTTCTCATCCTTTAACTCCCACTTATATGTGAGAACTTGCGATATTTGGTTTTCTTTTCCTGTGTTAGTTTGCTAAGAATAATGGCCTCCAGTTCCATCTACGTCCCTGCAAATGACATACAGATGCTAGCAAATCCTGCTATATCTACTTGGAAAACATACCCAGAATCAAAATACTTATCACTACTTCTACCATTATGACCTTCACCAAAATTACCATCTTCCTTTACCTGGACTGTTGCAATAACTCCCAACTGGCCTCCCAGATGCCACACATGCCCTTTACAGTCTACTATCCACAGGGCATTCAGAGAGTTCATTAAAACATCGAATGTTTTTTTCTCCTCTGCTCAAAATCTCCAGTGGCTTTCCATCTCATGCAGAGTGATCTACATGGTTTGGCCCTACCTAGATCTCTGACTTATCAATATCATGAAGAATGCCCTTGCCCACTGCACACCAACAGCGCTGGTCTCCTTGCTGTTCCCTCCGCACATTAAGCCCATTCTCTTTAAGGGTCTTTCCACTCTCTGACTCTTGCCAGGAGTGCTCATTCCCCTAGACATCTGTAAGGCATGTTTCTCACTCTCCTCTAATTTAGGTCACTGTTTAAATGAAATCTTATTAGGTAGGTGATTCATGACCACTGTATCTAATGTTGTATCTAATACATGTCACACACATGCACACACACACACATACATCCTTCTCTTCTATAATTTTATCCTGCTTTATTTTTCTTCATCATATTGTGCTGGATCTGACATCTTGAACTTCTGTTTTTTCTCTCCCTCAGCTATTAATAGAATATAAACTCCATGAAAAAAAAAGAATTTTTCAGCTGGACATGGTAGATCACAACTGTAATTTCAGCATTTTGGGAGGTGGCATTATGTGTATGCCAAGTCGAGCAGATCACCTGAGGTCGGGGGTTTGAGACCTCCCTGACCAACCTGGAGAAACCCTGTCTCTACTCAAAATACAAAATTAGCTGGGAATGATAGCTCATGCCTGTAATCCCAGCTACTCAGGAGGCTGAGGCATGAGAATCACTTCAACCCGGGAGGCAGAGGCTGCAGTGAGCCAAGATCACACCATTGCACTCCAGCCGAGGCAACAAGAATAAAGCTCCATCTCAAAAAAAAGAAAGACTTTTTCTCATGTTGCTGTTTTGTGTACAAAGAGTGCCTAGAGAGTACTAGGCACACAGTGTGTGCTCCATAGATATTTGTGAAAAGATTAAATGGATGAGTGAATGAAATAAAGTGGCCCAGACTCACCTCTACCAACACTCCGTTATTTTTTCTGTCAAAGGATGGTGGTCACTATTTCAGCTGCTGACAGGAAGATGGTGATGAAATTGCTTTTTAGATAAATTTCATACAGTATCAGGTGTGGAAGGGTGAAACAGGATGTGTTGGAGTCAAGGGTTAAATATTGCCAGAATAATATTGGATGTCTTAAAAATGAGAGAGATTAAATATACATCAGATTAGGCATGATGTGTGTGTGTGTCTGTGTATGTGCATGTATCTAAGACATCTTTTATAAGGGCACTGTATTAGTCCACTCTCATGCTGCTAATAAAGACATGCCTGTGACAGGGCAATTTATAAAGGAAAAAAGGTTTAATTGACTCATGGTTCAGCATGGTTAGGGAGGCCTCAGGAAACTTACAATTGTGGCTGAAGGGGAAGCAAACACATCCTTCTTTGCATGGCAGCAGCAAGGAGAAGTGCTGAGCAAAAGGAGGAAAAACCCCTTATAAAACCACTAGATCTTATGAGAACTCATTCACCATCACGAGAAAACTATGAGGGTAACCGCCCCCATGATTCAATTACCTCCCACAATGTCCCTTTCATGGCACGTGGGGATTGTGGGGACTACAATTCTAGATGAGACTTGGGTAGGGCACAGCCAAACCATATCAGGCACTAATCCCATTAATGAGGACTCTATCCTCAAGACTTAGTCACCTCCCAAAGCCCCACTTTCCAGAGACATCATCATATGTGATTAGGTTTTAATTCATGAACTTTGAGTAAAGACAAATATTTAGACCACAGCATTCTACCCCTGGCTCCCCAAAATTCATGTCCTCTTCAAATACAAAATATATTTATTCCATCATAAATATATTAAAAGTCTTAATACATTTCACCATCAACTTCAAGGTCTAAGTGCAAAGTCTCATCTAAATACCATCTAAATCAGATATGAGTAAGACCCAAGGTATAATTCAACCTGAGGCAAATTGCTCTCTAGCTGTGAACCTGTTAAATCAAATAAGCTATGCACTTCCAAAATACAATGGTGGGAGAGGTAGGCATAGGATAGACATTCCCATTCCAAAAGGGAGAAACAGAAAAGAAGAAAGTGGAACAGATGCCAAGGCAGTCCAAAACCAATAGAGCAAACATTATTCAATCTTAAAACTCTACTTGATGTCCCACTTCTGGACACACTGGGGTAGGACGCTGGCCCCAAAGGGTCTGGCTAGCCCCACCCCATGGCTTTGCTAGACTCAACTCTCACCATATTCTTAGAGGTTGAAGTTGCATAACTGAAGCTCCTTCCGGCTAGAAACATGTGCTGCTTGCTCTACCCATATGGGGTAGCAGTGTTGGCCCCAACTCCCCAGCACCATTAAGTATTACCTTAGTGGTGACTCTCTGCAGTTGCCCAGCCTTTGTGGCTGCTCACTGCTTGGATTATGTGCGGAAGGTTCCAGGCAGCATCATCCTTCAAAATCTAGGTACAAGTGGTATGGCTCTATGGCTCATGCACTTTGCATGTGGGCAGAGATGGCACCTTGTGGACACCACCAAGGCTTACAACCCATGTCCTCTAGAAGGGTGGCCACTATGGTCCACACTACACCTGGGCCCACTGAACTCACACATAGGTGGCCAAGGAGCACTGCAGCAGAATACCAGGAAATGGTGCCTTGAAGTTACTCTGCCTCCAGGTCCTCACACTGCCTGCGCACCAATTTTCTGTCCTAGTCTATTCATACTGCTAAAACAAAATGCCATAAGCTGATAGCTTATAGAAACCAAAACTATATCTAGTTCTCATAGTTCTGGAGACTGGGAAGTCCGAAATTCAGGCACCAGCAGATTCAGTGTCTGCTGAAGGATTATTTCCTGGCTCATAGATAAGCTTTCTTGCTGTGTCCTCATATGGTGGAAAGGGTGACAACGTTCTCTCAGGCCTCTTTTATAAGGGCACTAGTGCCATTTATGAGGGTTCTACTGTCATGACTTATTCAGCTCCTAATACCATCACATTCGTGATCAGGTTTCAACAATGTGGATTCAATGGATTTGAGGTGGATAAAAATATTCAGACCACAGCACATATCTATATGTATAACATGTGACTCTTGGTTAGATTGTGACACAGAGGCATAGAGCTGTGCTATATCCTAGGAGGTGCTAGGAGGATGTAAATCTCAGACAGCTGAGATATGTGGTAGGAGACACTGGGTACACAGGTGCACTTACTAAAGCAGAGGGTTTTATATATAAGCCATAATGTTCTTAAGAAAAAAATATACCTCTAAGCACTATTGTGAATGAAATCAAAATATTTCATCCCAAAATATACTGCTTTGACATATTTTGAGATGTTTGTTCAGAGGGCCCACAGACAGAAGTAGTCCCACAAAGCTGTCTTTTGTAGGGGAGATTTGTGTCTATAAAGAATTTGATTTGATGCATCCGAGTTTTCTCTGAGGCCCTCCTTTGTCTGGATTCATGAAAGATTAACTAAAGATTAACTGAGGATCTGATACTTTTAAAGGTCTGAAGAGACATTTGTTATCTGTTATCTCTGAGGGCTGCTATTTCTGAGGTTTCGTCCACATCAGGACCACCTGTGCTATCCAGGCCTCCTGTTCTCTCCCTGCCATAACCTGTGTTGCCACCATATCATGTGTTTTTGGCCATGCTCTGAGCCTCCATTCTTTCAGTAACCTCGAGATGGTACAAAAGCATCAATCATCTGGCCATTTTATTGAAATATTATTTTGTAAGAGTCCCTAATACACTAATACATTTGTAGGCCATTTCTACATTTGTAGGCCATTTGTACACACACTAATACATTTGTAGGCCATTTCTCCTTTTAATCTTCCTTTTGTCAGTTGATTTTTCAGTGAACCTTCAGAAGTTTTCCCCTGAAGCCCATGATAGTGTCCAACCAATATGCAGACCTTTAAATGTAAGAATGTGAGAATAGGAGATATACAGAAATCTGGGTGTGTGGGCACATCATTAACCCTGGAGAAGACAGCCTAAAGATGGAAGAACCCATCCGCTCTGCTAGAAGACAGTGACTCAACCCTGGGAACACAGCAATACTAGATACATTGTGGAGAAAAGGCTCAAGCACCAAAAGTGGGACGCAGAGTGGTCTGTGTCTCAGAAGTGAAACAAAGGCCCAGTTTGTGAACTTGAAGCACTAGGTCAGGAGCAACCTGGAAACCACTAGAAAATTCATCTCATAGTGTGGATATATAAGTCATAAGTTCTATTATTTTAAGTCAGAATTGATACTAGACAACAGCCTAGGGCTATTTTAGGGTCCCACGGCCATAGCTAAGGGAAGGAGAATTGCAGAGACTGGAATTTAGGCTACGCCAAATACTTCAGAGTGCCACAGTTGCACAATTAAGCAACTTAAATATTTAAACAATTTTATTGGATAACAATTATGTATAGAAACTGAACATTGAGGATATATCAATAATGTATCAAGTTTAATTTGTGTGGATGTGGCAGAGAAGACTAGAGTTTAAGAAGGAGAAAAACATCTCCTTATTCAGGACGCTAAAAATACCAGCTTTGTGTGCCATGCTGAACACTACTGTTGAATACAGCCAAGTAATTAAATATCTCAAATCTAGCTTACACTTTCCATGCAAATATAGCAATGCTAAAAAAATTTAAAGAAGTTAAGCCTCTGTTTAGCATGCCCTCCCTAAAAAACACTTTGTTAGTTTTTAAATCACCATAAACAGATACATTAAAAAGGTAGGATTCCCAGAAAAATGTGTAATTCTTATTATTTTGGCATAATTGCTTTGAAGAGGGTTTTTTTTTTAAATCGTGGCATAATTTTTCCAACTATTCTCTTAAATCCAATAGTCAGCTTGCTTTACACTGCCTCCAGAGAAGAATATGGCAGGCAGAAAGCAAGAATAGCTTGAGAGGCTCTGCATTCTGTGTTCCCAAAACCCAAGACTTTAAGGAAATTTAAAGTACTCATTTATAGACAAGAACCCAATACTCACTCCTACCTTATATAAGAAAATATTTCTCCAAGGCTAAGGAGGGGATAAAGGAGAAGAATAGGGAGAGAGGGAGAAAGAAAGAGAGAGAGGTAGAAAGCCAAGAAATCAATGTGTTCCTGGAAGAGGAGCCTGCACATCCTCTCCAGTAAAGGCCTGGGAAGATTAACAAATCCCAGAAAGAGATAAAATGGCTACAATGTGCTAGGTCTAGAGGTTAATGGAGGCAAACAGACTGATAAAAACTCCTGGTTATCCAGTATAGCCCAGATACAGCCAAGAGAGATCCCAGGATGGAGGGGCCATGGAGACAAAAGATGTCTCAGTAGCCACCTGCACAGACTGGCTGCAGACCAGAGAGGCTCCTGCCAGCCCATGTCTCAGAATTACATGAGGTACCCTGACCCCTGATAAAAACCCTAGAGCAGGAGAAATGCCTCCAAATTTACTAAGATTACATTTTCACCACCCCATACATCTGCACTGAGCCAAGATAGAGCAACAAGGACCAAATTTACCTTTTTTCCTGAAAGGACAATAGTAAAAACGAAACAGACCGAGTATATAAACCAATGATTCTAAAGCCACTTAACATCAAGTAATGAGAGACAGTGGTCCCTGGGAAATGGGAAACAAAGGACATAAGTCCCATGTTTGCCCCAGATGACTGCCTTGAGAGCAGGTACCAGACTGCAGCTCAGGGAGGAGGAACTCAGGCAGAACCCAGCAGACTACCTGAATTAAGACAAACCTGGAGAGACAAAGGCAACTAGAGTTCATCAACCTAGAATTTTATATCCAGCAAAAATATCCTTCAAAAATGAAGGTTGGAGTTGGAGGAAAATGGCAGATAGGAGACAGGATTAAATTGTGGCTCCCACTCTGAAAAACAGAGCAGTGTATGGAGACTGACATCATGAACTTTTACTACAAGAACTACTGCAGGAACATACCAGAAAATCTAAGAGAATTCACAGACCCTTTGAAAGAAGTGAATTGCTCCTGCAGGCCCCAGGAGACAGCCCAAAAACTGTGAGTGCCCATAGTCTGAAGGAGGAATTGTCTACCCTCAAACACATACCCTCACTGGGTAACCTGAAGGTCCAGATCATGAGTGAAGGTTTTGACCTCACCTGGAGCTGAGACAATTTTAGAAAAGTGAGAAAAATACAGTAATACAAGAAGAAGCAGGAAGAGCTTTGTGGTCTCTCTCAGTCCCCGGAAAGCCATTTCTAACTCTGTCTCACAGAGGTCTTTGGCAAGGGCTGCCAAAGGAACTGAGAAAAGTACAGGGAGAAGGAAACTTCCAGCTGAACTCTGTAACAATTTCAACCAAACAGAAGTTTTCTGGACAGAACTCAGGGGAAGGAGTGAATCCGGAATGCAGACATAGCACAGAAGCCATGCTGGTGGAGAAGCACAAAAACTGAAAGCCCTGCTTGCTTTCACACCTGGGAGCCTGATAGTCTATAGCAAGTTCTCAGCGCTGCTCACCCACTGCCTGGAAGCAAACTCAGTGCTGCTAGATGAGGGCTTTGGGGCACAGTGAGAGTGAGACCGGTCTTTTGGGCTTCATGAGAGTCGGGTGAGGCTTGTAACTGCTGACTTTCCCCCACTTTCCTGGCAACCTGCATGAAACAGCAGAGGCAACCATAATGCCCCTGGGAACATAACTCCATTGGCTTGAGAACCACACCCTCAGCCCTTTGCAGCAGCTACAGCAAGCCCCGCCCAAGGAAAGTCTGAGTTCAGACATGTTTAACTCTGCCTCCACCTGATGGTCCTTTTCTACCCACCCTGGTAGCCGAAGATAAAGGACATATTTTGTTGAAAGCTCTAGGGTCCCCCACCACCGCCTGATTCTCCCTATGCTACCACAGCTGATGCTTTGTTGAAAACACCACCTCCTGGCAAGAGGCCAACCAGCACAGAACTAGTGCAATAAACAAAACTACAACTAAATATCTTCTCAGAGTCCATTTCACTCCTCTGCTACCTCCACCAGAGCAAGTGCTTCTATCCAAGGCTGAGAGACCTGCAGACAATTTACTTCACAGGACTCTGTGCAGACATCCCTCAGTACCAGCCTGGAGCCTGGTATCTCCACTGGGTAACTAGATCCAGAAGAGAAATAACAATCACTAGAGTTCAGCTCTCAGGAAGCCACATCCCTAGGAAAAGAGGGAGAGAACTACATCAAGGGAGCACCCTGTGGAACAAAAGCATCTGAACAGCAGCCCCTGAGTCAAGATCTTCCCTCTGACATAGTCTACCCAATAAGAAGGAACCAGAAAAACATTTCTGGTAATATGATAAAACAAGGTTTTTTTAACACCCTCAAAAGATTACATTAGCTCACCAGCAATGGATTCAAGCCAAGAAGAAGTCACTGAATTGCCAGAAAAAGAATTCAGAAGCTCAATTATTGAGCTAATCAAGGGTGCACAGGAGAAAGGTGAAATGCAACTAGATGAAATTTTTGTTAAAAGATAGAGGATATGAAGGGGAAAACCTTCAGTGAAATAGATAGCATAAATAAAAAACAATCACAACTTCCAGAAATGAAAGATACACCTAGAGAAATGTAAAGTGCACTGGAAATTCTCAGCAATAAAATTGAACAAGCATAAGAAAAAATTTCAGACCTTGAAGACAAGGTTTTTGAATTAACTCAATCCAAAAAGGACAAAGAAAAAGAACCAAAATAAATGAACAAAGTTTCCAAGAAGTTTAGGATTATGTTCAATGACAAAACCTAAGAATAATTGGTGCTCCTGAGGAAGAAAAGAAATTGAAAAGTTTAAAAGACATATATAAGGGAATCATCCAGGAACACTTCCTTGGCCTTGCTAGAAATCTAAACATCCAAATACAAGAAGTTCAAAGAACACCTGGGAAACTCCAATATTGGAGAAAGATACCTCATACACACATAGTCATCAGGTTATCTAAAGTCAAGACAAAGAAAAGAATCTTAAGAGCTGTGATGCAAAAGCACCAGGTAACCTATTAAAGAAAACCTATCAGATTAACAGCAGATTTCTCAGCAGAAACCCTACAATGTAGAAGGAATTGGGGAACTATATTCAGCCTCCTAAAACAAAACAATTATCAGGCATGAATTTTGTATCCAGCAAAACTAAGCTTAGTAAATGAAGGAAATAATACAGTTTTTTCAGTCAAACAAATGCTGAGAGAATTTGCCACTATCGACCCAGCACTATAATAACTGCTAAAAGGAGCTCTAAATCTTGAAACAAATCTTCAAAATACACCAAAATAGAACCTCCTTAAAGCATACATCTCATAGGACCTATAAAACAAAAACAAAAAAAATTTTTAAAAGGTATTCAAGCAACAAACAGCACAATTAAGTACTACCTCACATCGCAATACTAACTTTGAATGTAGACAGCCTAAATGCTCCACTTAAAAGGTATAGAATCGTAGAATGGATAAGAATTCACCAAGCAAGTATCTTTTGTCTTCAAGAGACTCACCTATCACATAGGACTCACATAAACTTAAGGTAAGGGGGTGGAAAAAGACATTCAACTCCAAAAGGAACCCTCAAAACTATGCAAATACATGGAAACTAAATAACCTGCTCCTGAATGATCATTGTATCAACTATGAAATCATGATAGAAATTTAAAAATTCTTTGAACTGAACAATTATACTGACACACTCTATCTAACCCTCTGAGATACAGCAAAGGTGGTGCTAAGAGTAAAATTCATAGCCTTAAATGCCTATATTAAAAAGTCTGAAAGGGCACAGAGATAATCTAAAGTGACACCTCGAGGATCTAGAAAAACAAGAACCAACCAAACCCAACAGAAGAAAAAAAATAACAAAGAGCAGAGCAGAACTAAATGAAATTGAAATAAAAAAAAAATAAAAATAAATGAAAAACCTGATTCTTTGAAAAGATAAATAAAAATAATAGAGTGTTAACAAGATTAACCAAGAAAAGAAGAGAGAAGATCCAGATAAACTCAATTAGAAATGAAACGAGATATAGTACAACTGATACTACAGAAATATAAAAGATCATTCAAGGTTACTATGAACACCTTTATGCACATAAACTAGAAAGCATAGAGGAGATGGATAAATTTTCTGGAAATATACAACCCTTCTAGATTAAACCAGGAAGAAATAGAAACTCTGAACAGACCAATAACAAGCAGCAAGATTGACATGGTAATTTTTAAAAATTGCCAGCCAAAAAATGTCCGGGACCAGACAGATTTGCAGTTCAATTCTATCAAGCATTCAAAGATGAATGGGTACCAATTCTAATGACACTGTTCCACAAGACAGAGAAAGAGGGAATCCTCCCTAAATCATTCTATGAAGCCAGTATCAGCCAAATACCAAAACCAGGAAAGGATATAACACAAAAAGAAAACTACGGACTCATATCCCTGATGAATGTAGATGCAAAAATCCTTAACAAAATACTGGCTAACCAAATCCAACAACATACCAGAAAGATAATCCACCATGATCAAGTGGGTTTTATACCAGGGATGCAGGGATGGTTTAACATCTGCAAGTCAAAAAATGTGATACACCAAATAAACAGAATTAAAAACAAAAATCACATAATCATCTCAATAGATGTAGAAAAAGCATTTGATAAAATCCAGCATTCCTTTATGATTAAAACTCTCAGCAAAATCAGCATTAAAAAAGATATACTGGAGAGATCCAAGATGGCGGATTAGGAGCAGCTCAGGATTGCAGCTCCCAGTGAAAGTGCAGAGGGTGAGTGGACACCGCATTTCCAGACGGATTTTTATTACCCCCAGACCAGGAGATTCCCAGGCGGAGCAGCCCCA
>CAUYQU010031885.1:107500-163853 GCA_963574635.1 Cheracebus regulus | reverse complement strand
TTTCTTTCTCCTTTTCTCTCTTTTTCTAAAATCTCTTCCTCTTTCTTTTTCATTCTTTTTTTCTTTCTTTTGATGTTTCTTTCTTTCTCCTTTTCTCTCTTTTTCTAAAATCTCTTCCTCTTTCTTTCTCTCTTTCATTCTTTAAAAAAACAAACAAACAAAAAAAAAACAAAAGCAACTTCAAGATAACTCAAGTTCTTAACCTTCATTTCTTGAATACCTCAAGGACCGCAATAATCATTTTGACACTCACCTTTATTCCTCTCATCGCCTTCTTCTCTAGGATCCCCATTGCATATACCCCATTTTCCCTTACAATTCACATCAGAGATGCCAAAAAGCAGGTGTAGCAAAGAAGGATCCTCCTCCAACCCCTGTAGCCCCACTTTACAGAAACACTATTCAGACTTTTGTGTATACTCCACTTTATACATTTCCCATAATCTGTAATCACCTACCCCCCACTACAATAGATAGAGAATATGTCCAGATTTTGTATCACTATAAAAAGTCTTTAAATAACATATTTATACATATAACTGTGAATAATTTCACAATGATATCTTCATATCTTCAGAATTAAGTAGAATTTTTCTTTCTTTCTTTCTTTTTTTTTTTTGAGACAGAGTCTTGATCTGTCTCCTGGCTGGAGTGCAGTGACATGGTCTCAGCTCACTGCAACCTCTGCCTCCCGGGTTCAAGTGATTTCCCTACCTCAACCTCCCGAATAGCTGGGACTACAGGCACTAGCCACCAAGCCCAGCTAATTTTTTGTATTTTAGGAGAGACGGAGTTTCACCATGTTGGCCAGGATGGTCCGAATCTACTGACCTCGTGATCTGCCCGCCTTGGCCTCCCAGAGTCCTCGGATTACAGGCATGAGCCACTGTGCCCAGCCAAATAGGATTTTTTAAAAGTTGACCTTTTAAGGCTGGACAAATTTTTACTCCTACCCAAGTGTAGTTCAATGCTTGCTTCTCCAAACCTTCCTGAATACCAGGTTTGATCAAACTTTAAAAAAATTTTGCTGGACTGATAGGCTTTAAACTGGTATCTCATAGCATAGTTATTTGGTTTTCCTTAATTATCAACTTTTATTAATAAAAAGCATACTTTTATATGTTTATTGCCCATTTAAATTTTTAAATTACCTATTCAAGACTACTTTTTTCTTTTACTTTCTTTTTCTTTTCTTTTTTTTTTTAAAGAGATCTGATCTGTCGCTGTCACCCGGGGTGGAGTACAGTGGCACAAGCATAGCTCACCACAGCCTCAAACTTCCGAGCTCAAGGGATCCTCCCACCTCAGCCTCCTGAGTAGCCGGAATAACAAGGCATGAACCGCTGAGACCAGTTAATGACTGCTTTCTAATAGCTTGCTACTTCTTCACTAAATGATTTATAGAAATTCTTTTCTTTACCCTCAACTTGCAAATATGTTCCCAATTTTTTTGTTTCTTTTTTTACTTTAAAATGTTTTTATCTGGAAAGATATTTCAAATTTTCATTTAATCTATCAACACATTATCTACAGCTTTTCCATTTTATCATGCTTAGTGAGATCATAAGCACTCTTAAACTTGCTTTTTTAATCACCAAGATTATTCAAGACTTTTAACGGTTCATTTTCATTCTCAGATTTTGGAGCCAAGTAGAATTCATTTTGAGTAAGGAGTAAGATAAAGCTTCAGTTTTATTTCTTTCCAAATGGCTAGACAGTTGTCCAATATCCTTTATTAAATAATCCATCTTTTCTACAATGTTTTGAAAGGCCACCTTTATCATATCCCAAATTTGTATATTTTCCTCTATGTCTGACCTCTCAGAATACAGAGTTAAAGGTGAAAGACAAGAAATGAAGGAAGTATAAAAAAGATGAAATAGAAAATTAGTCAAAATAGATCAGAAAAAAAGAAAATAATTTTTAGAGGAATATTAAAAATGGAGGCATCATATTTTTCTATTTTCCTTGGTTTCAAGAGCATATCCTACATTTGTTAACTAAGCCAAAGAATATTGAAACTATTTTCACCCTACTCATGAGATTTGCATTCTCATTGCAAATAGTATAGAATGAATGCATGAGCACTCTGTCATTATTTTCCTTAATCTTGGATCATCAGTAATGTTAAGGCATTGGGAATATAAAGTGTCTTTAAAAGATCTTGTAGGGCGTAAGTACGCAACACATAAAACAGTGCTCCATAGCTAATGGAGAGAACATCTCACCACCAACACGACTACTTCCATTCCGAGTGGTTTTGTCTCTGTTTTCAGGGAGAGGGGGTATTTTTAATTGCAGGAGTAAAGAACTCTGTGTGTGTGTGTGTGTGTGTGTGTGTGCGTGTGTGTGTGTTTATGGCTTATGTGATATCAAGGGAAAGTAGAGGAAGATGCAAGGGCATCATCCATCCCCAAGCATCTTTGGGGATGCTTTAAAATTAGTAATTTTAATTTTAATTATCCTTGAAAAAAAGTTTTGGATTCAGAAACAGATGGGACTTGTGAAAGAGCCTTTCTGAGAGTATAAGAATAAGGATGGCTGCTTCTGGGGCCCCGATGATCACATGCAACTTAGAGTGGGAAAGACACCATTTTCCTTGGCTCTGCACAGAACCCAGCACCTCGCCAGAGTTGCAGTGACTGGAAACCTATGGAGCATCAGTGAGGGCATCCCTGGTGGAACATTCCATTCTCATGGTGCTAACAAGGCTGCTTGAAGCCTGCTAGATTTGACAGCATTTGTAGAAAAAGAAGAAATGGAATGGAACAGAAATGGAGTGGAACAAAGGAAGCTCACTAACTGCTACTGAACTTTCTCTTGGGGTCTCATGGAAGGTACCTCTTTGCATGACAGTGAGGGAAAGACTAGATCAGGAACCATGGGCCCCTTCCTCCTTTTGTGGAAGCTGTGAGGGAATAGGCACTTGGAGTCACAAATATTTGGAGAATGAATGAATGAACCAACCAATGAATAGTCTTTACTGTAAAAATAATCTTTTTAACACTCAAAGTGGTTGATCTTATTTGGACTGAATATTAAAAATAGGCCAAATTAGCACCAAGAATAACAAATATAGTCTGAAAATTAGAAATTAGAACTTACTAGAGCTTAGGTGGCTATTTAAAAATGTTTCTGGTGGTATGTGATTATTGTTATCATGTTTTTAACCTACATCACTGGGGTTTGATCACTTTCTAACATCATCATCTCTGAATCACACATTTTCTAGTAATTATAAAACTGCAGCCTCAGAGGTAGCAATCCTCAACTCAAAGGTCCTCGGTAAAGTTCAGGGCAAACAGGACATGCATGTATTAGAGACTCAAAGTCAATATTGTTTGATATAAGCAGGAAGGAACTAAGGAGGCAAATGGGCTCACATCTATTTCTAATTTTTGTCTTTAATTCCCTGGTCACTTAATATCTGAGTTAGTTCTCATGAGGGAGAGATGGAAATGGATGTGGAATCAGCCCCAGTTTGACTAGCTGAGAGAGTTCTCCTGCGAAACAGCTACATAACCCTGCTAATTCCAATAACGCAATTCAGGGAAATAAAATCTAGGATGTCTTTTCTCACAAAAAGTACAATTGAAACAACTCTTGAGCATTCAGCATTATCCTCAGGAAACAAGGAGGATTTGTGCAACTTGAAGAGTAATATAGGACTGACCAACCCTAGGGAGAATATTCTTAATATAGTTTTATCAAAATATTGGTAAAATAATTAGGTCATTAATAACATGGTCCTGCACTCTTAACTGTTTTACAAAACACCCAAGTTAAATAATTCATACATTAATTGATATATAGGACAAATTTTAATGCATAAAGTATTTGAACAAAATGACTCTAAAAGGGGATGAGTATTTGATCAAACCAGGTATATACTGCAATGGATGGATAGTCTAAGCACAGTTGTCTGGGTACCAGGCAATTTGCTTGATTCTTTATGTGAATTGTCATGTGAATTATGGCCCGCACAAATAGTGACTAGAGGAACAAAGGTGTTGTAACTCAGAAATTGCATCAGTACATTTTCCCCAGCACATTGGAATCTTCACAACAGAATCAGCACAAAGCAATTGTGGGCAAACTTAGATACAACCAAGTAGGAAGTCTTAGCAATTTATAATGATTTTAAGAAAATGTAATGGGAGCAGCTTTTGATTTCATGCTTTAAAAGATTGTGAGGCTGTCCACTATTTTAAGCTGCTGGTAAAGCTACAATGTAGGTGATGAAGCTATAAAACTTATTCTCCACACTAAAGCAATGAGTTTATAAAGAAGCTCGCACTATGAGTCATATTTTTATGAAAATAGTCTCTCTTAAAATGTCCTCCAAGACATGTGTCCTGGGGAAGAAAGCACTGGCTTAACATTTTAAGATTGCAAAGGACTGACTATGATGCTTGGTGTAAATGCTAAGATAATTTTAATTACGCCAGAATTTTTATTAGGCTTGTTCATTTTGTCTTTGCCATTAATGTTCTAGTTACAAATAGTTATGGTTTGAGTGGTCTGCTCTATTCCCAGTTTTCTTGTAAGCGTCTTTATTTTTAGGGCAAAATTGTATAGTCCCCAAGGTTTTTCAGAAGATCATATATGACCTTCTATCATCAATGTACAGATGTTCACCTGTAATCCCTGCTCATAGTCTCCTAAAGTGAGTTAATTCCAGGGCTGACAACATTTGGGCTGTAGAACTTTCCTTGCCACTGGGAAAAGATGGTTGCCAACAGTGCACAGTGCCTACAGGGCATGGGGGGCACATTTTGTTATTCTGCCCAAAGTTGCAGCATAAGGTATGAGACAGCCTTGGTTATTATCAATGTTCAAAGGTTTGAGGCATCTCAGAAATTAAACTTCACGACTCTTTTTGATTGTTTTGGGAATGCATTAACAGGTGAATGAACTTGTACCCTAAGAGGGTGCTACTGCGGTGATTAGGGCTTATCTCATACATGCTGAATCATATGCCCATGCAGTGTGCTCTGGCGCCATCCAGAAAGCTGGCAAAAATGCTCCATTTCCTCAGTTCATGATATTCCACTCCCTTTTCTTTCTGATTTCTACTCCAAGAATGTAACCAAGGATGATAGCCAATTTTACCTTTGCAATATACTATCAAACACTCTCTAGACAAATATAAAACTTAGTTTATGTCAGTATATTGTCACAGATAGAAGTATATTGCTTAATATACACTGCCCAAAGAACTTTAATTTTTGAAATACAATGACAAAAGATTTTTGGTGGGTCAACAACAGGAGATACCTTTTTCTAATTTTTATCACAGATGTTAAATTAAGCTAAGGTGATTATGGGAATGCTTGAATATTAACAATACGTGTATTCTGTGGGTGAGGTGGCTGTCTACTGTATGATAAAGTTGATGATTTGCTTCCAAATATAAAAGTATGATGAGCACACGAGGCACAGTTTCTTTCCTCTTTGATCCTTATTCCTCCTTAGTTAAGTTTTGCTTTTTTTTTTTTTAGATGGAGTTTCACTCCAGGGTGGAGTGCAATGGTGCAATCTCAGCTCACTGCAATCTCCACCTCCCAGGTTCAAGCAATTCCCCTGCCTCAGCTTTCTGATAAGCTAGGACCACAGGTGCACACCACCATGCCTGGCTAATTTTTTCTATTTTTAGTAGAAACAGGGTTTCACAATGTTGGCCAGGATGGTCTAAGTTTTGCATTCTTTAAAGAGTTGCTAGAATCACCATCAACATCCCCTCTTACCATAGATAATTTATAGATAATCAGCATAAAATAATTTATTCCTTATAAAAAATACCAAAGTTGCTTCTTGATTTTCTTTTTTTACTGCTTTTCAGAGCCATGTCTAAATCACTGATGGAAATAATTTAAAATATATCAAGGATGTCTGTAAGTTAAAAAGGATAATATAGAAATGGTTATTGAAACAGCACATTCGCTGTTAGCCTTTCTATTTGCTTATCATACAATGGGAACTGCTGTTTACTTTTTATTCTATAAAGGACAGGCCCACTTTCTGTCTCCAAACAGTTAAAAGAATTAGATGAGAAATTATTCCGAATAAACTGTACACAGTTTGATTAGCCTAGCTTCAGTTTATAGTTTCTGCAAAAAAAAAGAGTCATCAACACGCTGAGGTCAAATGCATTCTTATTGAATAATAAATTGAAGCCCTAAATGCTTTATGCAGTAGCATATTAGTATATATGATTCTTGTTAGCAATGCAGTAAGTATTTTAATTTGCTGAATGTTTAGGATGGGTTATTTTAAAGCTGTCCCATGTAACATCACAACACTGAAAAGAGGCTCTATGTAAATGGGTCAAAAATGATATTCATATATAAAGGAGGACAGATTTTTAAAATACTGATAACAATATTACTTGTTAAGATCTTCATGCCTTAAAAAGTTCCTTGGCATGTATCATATAATGTCACTTCATTCTCACCATAGGCCTGTCAGGTGTGGGAGGGCAATATGCGTTTAGATATAATTTTTGTATCCCAAATTGATTTAATGGAGGCACATATTTTGTAACCAAAAAAAAAAAAGAGAACAAAAAAAAGTATACAATTAATACATATTATACATATGCAATTTTATCTATGCAATATATACAGTCAAACACTCTCTAGATAAACACAAAACTTAGTTTATGACCAGTATATTGTCACAGATAGAAGTATATTGCTTAATATACACTACCAAAAAATTTTAATTTTTGAAATACAATAACATAAGATTTTTGACAGAAGGTAACAACAAGAGATACCTTTCTAATTTCCATTACAAATGTTAAATTAAGGCAAAATGATTATGGGAATGCTTGAATATTAACAATACATGTACTCTGTGGGTGAGGTGGCTGTCCACTTTTATGATAAAGTTGATGATTTGCTTCCAAATATAAATGTATAATGAGCACACGAGGCACAGGTTCAGTTTTGGGGAATGCTTAAGGGCCTTATTGATAAAAATACAAAACTGTATGTATACACACACACACACATAATGTTTGTAGTTAAATAAAGCACTTGAAAATCATAAGCATAGATCAAATATATCTTTTGTTATTATGTGATAGAGTTTAAGTAGCCCAGAATTAGAGGAAAAAAGTCACACACAAGAGCAACAATTCTTGATATCAGTGTTTCCAAACCCTGGAATGGTCTGGCACCAAATGTTCAGTTTACTTCCAAATTGTTGGTCAATTTTTGGGGTGTGTGTGGTGCGTGTGTGTATAAGTAAAAAGCAATCTTATTTGCAAAACATGCAAAGAGAAGTATTTTGAAATGAAGTGGAAAATCAAGGCATTGTCCACAGAATTTTGCATTTTTATCAACAAGACCCTTAAGTATTCTCCAAAGCTGGTGCTTCCACAGTGCCATGAGAAGTGAAAATATGTTTTGAGCCAATATGTAGCCATTTTATTTCACTTCCAAAGTATTACTCTACAGTCCTTTTCATGAATGTGAGAGTAGCTATGTTGCATACTGGTGTATTATTCATGTTTTACTGAATTTTCATAAGGAATAAAAATTTTAAAACAGAAAGGTAGATCGATTATGTGAAGAGATGAAACCTTCCCATTCGACAGCAAAGATGTTCCTAGACATTGATCTGTGAGTAACACTCGACCGCAGGAAATATTTCCCGGCCCTGTCTTTAGGTAATATGTGGACAAAGAAGGCAAGATAAGCTAGAAGCATGTGTAGCATTTGATAGTTTAAATGATTGACACCTGGGGTTGCTAAGTTTCATAGACGCTTGTCTGAGTTCTTTACTTATTAAAAAAATAAATAAGTAGAAGTTAGCAAAACAATAAAACAACAGATAAGCAAGCCCAAATTTAAAACCAAAGCCTTCCTTCTTCCCTTGTCTTTTCTCTTCCTTTTTCTCTGCCTGACTCCAAGCACACCTTTTCAGCTCATTACTGCAAATCATTTGAATTCCAGCACACAATGTCACCTGCTCTGTAATCTGATTACTTTATGGAGGAATTAGTATGTATATTTAATGTAGAAGGGTTTTAATCTTGATGAAAATAATCCTAAGAAACTGTGATAGGGCCGCTCATATGTCTGGCAGATATGCCAGTAACATGCTAATAAATGACAGCTGATTTATGTATCTGGATTCTTTTATTTATAAAAATAGCAAGTGGACTGATTTTTGATATTAATAATACAAGTGAATCCACTTTGATTAGACTTCTGTGGAGAGCTGTGCATATCCGGCATTACAATTAAATCTTGTGATGTGGAATGGGAATGACATGCTAATGAAGCAAGCCAGTGAGCCTGAACCAAGAGTGTCCAACATCATTATGGGATATCTTAGATGAAGAGTAATTATAAGAGGAACACTGAAATGTCATTAAAAATCTTCACTAAGAGATTTAACCTACTATTTTGTACTAATGCTGGATTTTTTTTTAAGCAACATAACTGAACACAAAGTTCCTTTTCAGAATTTACAGGAAAAGGTTTTTAAATAGGTCTGGATTTAAGAAAAGAAACAATCTAGCGTCCTAATTTAATTTGGTACATCAAAATTCAATGGTGGTATGTAATTGAAATCTCTTTATAATAATTTCAGATGAATTAGCAATTAGGGCTTGATCCGATTTCCATGAAATTTATTAAAATTGAGGGTTGAAGCCCTTGAAAATTTTTATTCTTTTCACTCCATTAGCACAATGCATCTAGTCTAAATGACTCTGTCAGTTAGTATGGTACATTCCTTGTTTATTTATGAGAATTTGTTTCAAGGAATTTCAAAAGAGGTAATGTCATGCATATTCATAGACTATAGCTTTAATATATAAATCAAGAAAACTTCCAAAGCTTAAATTTCCTCATTTTGGGGGGGAAAAATGTACTACCTTCACCTTCATAACCAGATTTGCTTCTGAGCAATGCTCAGTCAGGCCGTGCCTGCCTGTAATTCACCCTGTCCCATACCTCCGTAGGAGGAAGACTTCATGACAAGTGGCAATTGGGCACTGTTTGAACAGGACTTAACGAAAGATGAAACAGTGCCAGCTCACAACAATATAAAATGTGCACTCTGAGCACTGACTCCAACTTCATAAATCCAGGAGCCTAACAGTATAAGAAAATGTGACCGAAACCTTAGTACCTATCACACTGCCTTGGCACCCAGCAGGAAAAACAGAGTGCTTCTCAGTGGCAAACAAATAAATTACGCACATGCTGAAAGACCAAAAGAAATATGCCAAGCATTTGTTCCCCTTCTCCATGCTCTTTTTGAAGAACTGCAATTATGCTTAACAAAAACAGCATAGAACTAGTTGGCATCACTCTGAGACATAAATGTGTTTCTGTTCCAAATATGCAGCATTTTTAGAATGTTTGTATGTATTATGTGCAATTTGTTCAGTGTGTCATTCTGGGAAAACCAGGTCCTGACTTGGTAATTATGAGAAGGGTAAACAGTATTTTCTGACTGTGAGCTTCCATTTCTAAAGTTGGAGCAGAAAACTCATATTATTTACCTTTTTAAAGAAACATTATGAACACAGAGCTTGCCAGTTTGCCTTCATCAAATTTGATTTTTTGCAAATGAGGTCTTTTCCTTGTTTAATGTAATGGGCCCCCTGAAGAAACCGAAGTGGCAAATGGATCGCTTTCAAGTAGATAGTGAGTGAGTTAAAGATACCTCATCTCGCTAGGGTTCTATAATAGAAATAAAACTGACTCTCTAAAACCCTTATTAGAAAATTCTGGGGTTTTCTATTCAGTTAAGTTTGGTTCAACAAGTCTTTATTCTTTACCTGTACAAACGTAGTGTAGAAAATGGCCACATGGCAATATTTCACTATAATATTTTAAGGGCTAAGATAGAGATATGTTCTTGGTGCTATGGGAATATCAGGAGTGGACTATGACTATCTGAGTAATAAGGCACCTTGGAAGATGAAATACTGAGCTAGGGATGGCTGAGGTGGGTGGTGACAGCACAAGATGAAAAGGGCACTGCAGACAGGAAAAATTATGACCAAAGATTTGGTGTCATGAATCTAAATGGCATGTGTTGTGGAGCTGGCAAATGACAGGGATCATAGTAGATGCAAGTACTCCATGACCTTCATATCACAAAGGACGTGGTAGGAATGGCAATAGATGAGACAAGAAGCAGCTGTAAGGTCCAGGGCCTAGAGGGCCTTCATATCATGATAAGCAAATGAGACTTTATCCTGTAACTGACCTTCAGTCGTTGAAGGCTTTAAGCTAGGGAATAGCATGGTCTAGCGTACATTTTAGGTAAATCATTCGTTTTCCAACCTTTACCTATGTTGGGACAGTTGTGCCTCTTAAATGTCCTTTCTCAGATTCAAGAGTCAGCTTCGATGAGTTTTATAACTAATAGAAATTCAGCCATTTTTTTACCAATAATACTGGAATAGCATTTTGAGGAGTATTGAGCTACTGCAGGTTCTCATGACTTTTGTTCTTACTCTAGCCTCTTTAATATGCTTTCCATTCACAACCATTTTAAGGATTTTATGTGTTCAAAACAGAAAGACAATTCTGAGCTAGGCCAAATTTCAAACCAGTGAATTGGGGCACAGATGAAGCCTTGCCACTGAAGCCAGTTCAGCGGGTGAGCCTTTGCTTCAAGCCTTTCAGGTGTGTAAACATTTTTGCCCAAAGTCATTCCAGGAGGAAGGAATGCAAAAGACTCTTCAAAGAAAGGACTACACATTTGCAGAGCACAATTGCTAAACACATCATCTGATTTAGCAAGATTGCTTCTGAACATTGACCAGTTTGAGAAAGTTGGGCAGAAGGAGGGAAGACAGGATTGAATGAATAAGTAATAAGGAAATCAACACTGAGAAAGATACAAACCAAACAACACAGTTTAAAGAAAATAGCAAAGTCCTCAGTCATTAACTGTCTCGCTAATGGGCTTCAAAAAGTCATTTCCAAGACCATTAAATGCTCAAGCATTTTAGAATAAAAAGTCCTACCTGTCTCTAACTTTCATTTTAAACTAAGAAGTATAAGAAAATCAATTGCACTTAATTTAGAAAGGCACTATCACCTAGAGTAGCCTTTTCGATACAATTTGAATCCTTTTCTGTCACTGGAGGGCTTTTCTCAGTTCTTTGATTTTTCTATCTGGACTGCTTGTCTAGAAGTTCCAAGACCCTCACAAATGAGACAAAAGCCAGAGTTAGTTGAAGCATAGGAAAGGTAGAAAGATGTCCTTGCCAAATAGCTCCAGATAAAGTAGCTGTCTTTCCCTATTACCTAAATTCTTCCTTCCTCACCTCCCTTTCCTCACATCAGTTAACTTTGGACTCAGGATGGGTCAGTCATATTTCTTTTCTTGAGGATTTGTACTAAGAAATTGTAATCAGAGGACGTTTGATCCAGGAACTGTAAAATCCAAGAAAAAAATTAAATTAAAACTATATTTGGAATTCTATAAAGAATTGACATTCAGATATACAACAGAAAAAAATCAAGTGTAATACATATGGATTTATAAGATAAAGATATATTTTCAAAAATAATTATAGCTTTTTTATGGCAAAATGACTTTTCCTACTCATTTAGTAAGTGTAAAATATGAATTTATAATTTCAGCAGTAATAATTTTGTCAGTAATGAGAGCAATTAACATTTCACACTGAACTAATAATATTAGTAAAAAATGAAGGGGCTATGATCCATTTAGATTCAACATAAATTTACCCACAGGGAAAAAGGCCAAGTAGGCATAGCATGTACACAAGTATCCCACCCATTTTTGTTGCCTTTGATTTTTTTTTTTTTAAGTCCAAAGCTGACTTCCTCTTAGATTAATGGAAATTACATTTGTATTCTAAGGAAATGACATCAAAGTGAAGCAGCATTCAATCCTCAGATATCAACTAAAAGGAAAAATCAATTAACCATATTTTTCCAATACCAACAGGACACTGTCAAACAGCACCACCACAATACACATTTTTTAGAATATTCCTTCCCTCGGCCAGACACGGTGGCTCACGTCTGTAATCCCAACACTTTGGGAGGCCAAGGCGGGTGGATCACTTGAGGCCAGGAGTTTGAGACCAGCCTGGCCAACATGGTGAAACCCCGTCTCTACTAAAAACACAAAACATAGCTGGGCGTGGTGGCATGCGGTGGCATGAGCTTGTCGTCCCAGCTCCTTGGGAGGCTGAAGCGGGAGAATCACTTGAACCCGGGAGGCGGAGGTTGCAGTGAGCCGAGATCATGACACCGCACTCCAGCCTGGGCGACAGAGTGAGTGAGACTCCATCAAAAAAAAAAAAAAAAGGAATCGTCCTTCCCTCAAAATATGTATTGAGTACTCATTATGTGTCAAGTGTGAATTTAGGAACTGGAGAGGAGGATGAAAACATAAAAGGACCTTCGTCACAAAATGTTATGCCTTCACCATGCCGTTTCCTCTTCTTGGGTTCACAGGAAGAAAACTTTTCTCAGGCTCCATTTTATGTGGCCACATGAATGAGTTTTGGCCAACAGAATGCAGGAAGAAGTAATTTAAGCAGCTTCCAGTCCTGCCCCTTAGAAATATCCCTCATGACCTTTCAGCTCTCGCTTCCACCTTGGAGGCTAATAGTTCAGAGAGTATAGCTACAAGAAGGGGTAGGCTTTCTATACCTATATCAGACTGTGAGGCAAAAAGGAGCTTTTGCTGTTAAGCCCCTGAGATTTGGGGGTTTATTTGCTACCAATGAGTTGCCTGTCCCAACCTCATAATCTGGAGAACACAGTGATAACAATTAAAACTTATAATATAGGTGATGTAGAGATAAAGTAATACAGATGAACAGAAAAATAGCAAGGGCATATTGCCCAGGGACTCAGCCAGGATGGTGTCTCATGGGAGGTAACAGTTTACAGTGCTCTTGAATTATGGTAGGGTTTTGCAAAATAGAGCAAAACAAAAAGTGAGACTGAAGGGAATTATCTACCATTGCTGTAATGTCTTTTATCAAGAAATGACTTGATATCTTCTCAATCAAAGGCAACCAAGACAGGAAAGGAACTCAAAACACAACTTTAATTTTATCATGCTGAATCAATGCTGAATTACTACTTAGTTAACATAACTTAAAAAAAAAATATTGGACCAGATACATTTACTGAGTAATCTGTTGGCACTTCCATTATAAATGAATTCATGAGAAAAAGCACCTGGAAGCTCATTCAGAAATGTCAAAATTCTCTCCAAAATAGAAGGTATTGATTAATAAGTACCTAATATCCAACATGTGCAGTCTTCAGATGCAAGTTCTTTCCTGATATCTAGGTAGCTTTTAAGGTTAATGTAGTGATAACCACAATCTCTAGCAGCCAGAGGAAGCTGAAGCCATTTCCACTGAATATCCTAAAGTGGATGTACAAAGTTTCCTCAGAGATGAAACACAACTAGCAGCACAGCCCCCCCCCCCAAAAAAAAAATCCAAACTCATTTATTATTCAGAGAAAGTAGTGAGTTCTGCACTGGTCTCTTCTGAGAAGGTGTGAGGTGAAGACTTTGCTGTGAATTGTCAAATCTGCTTTTCCAGGAAGGTTGTTTGAATTATAATAGAGAGAAAAACCTGTGAATTTTGGAAAAATGAAGAAACCTGTATCAGAAGCAAATGAACAAGGTGTCAAGGGTCTTATCACTGGAGGACAAATGATAACCAGTCCTCAAAGTGCAAAATATGAGGGTATTGAGTTATAGAAAGATAAAGATTGGAGAGAAAAGATCTGGAGCATCAGGAGATCTTTGAGGGGTTTGATCTGTGGCTACTACATTATATCTCTGTAAATTCAAGATAGAAATGAATAGTGGTTGTGCAGTTTTGAGGCATATATCATTTCTAAGGTGGTCTTGTAGGAACACAGTTATTTCAGAGCAGTGGAGATGAAGGCAACAGCTTTATTCCGAATGAAGTGGACCAGGCGGAAGTGTTATCCCTAGTAAAAAATTTAAAAGCATTAAGTAGATCTCAAATTTGTGGTTATAATTTTGAATTGAGGGTTTTCAACATAATGACCAACCTGTGCACTTACGTATATTCCTACTTGAATAGAAACATGTCAGATATTTCCAAAAAGAAATGGTGATAAAGAGTAGCCTGGCAAGAGTTTTCTCCTGATAAATAGCAATGTGGCCCCAGCCACTCAGGGCACAAGAAAAAGAAAGCTAGCAATATGATTAGAACAATGTGTTTGACTGCTTGACTTTTGTGGACCTCTATTTTATAATGATCTTTATTTTTTTTCTCTCTTCCCATCACTATGTTCTTATTAACTATATTTCTGCTACTGTTACGGCTGGTCTCCTTTGGTTTCTTGAATAACAGACATAGGCAGTTCACCTTTGGTTTGGAAATTAGGAAAGGAGGCAACATGAAGGCTGATGATATTTAGCAGCTTTATAAATGAAGTGAAATTCAAATATTAAAATACAGTATTCTTCCATTTTTCTTTTTAGTACACAGATCCTCAGATTGGCTTAAGCAACCTGTCTTGATTAGGAGCACATGAACTGGCTCTGAGATACAAAAAATAGTCCTACCAATAAGGACTGCTTCTTTTTACAGTCTTAATGTTTGTCCTTTATTGCAGGCATTGTATTAGAATGCCTTAAAACCTGCAGATGTCCTTGGAAAAAGTGTCTTTGAAAACAGCTCTTGTAAATTTTGCTAAGTATAATTAATAATGTGACATGTTTGCATTAATTCGGGAATATAATTTGGAAGCCCATTTTTTTCCTGTATCATTCTGTATCTCACTAAATTTAGCACAAATGTTCAAAGACCCTTGTGAAAATATTTGATGTGTGCTTGCTGAAATTATTCTGTTGTTTCAGGATAAATTTACTCTGGATGTATTTTTTATAAAGGTAGATTTCCTCATTGACTATCCCCACCCCAATTTCCACAGTATGTCAGAACTGTCCCCATGAGGATAAAGAACCCCACTCTCTGTGTTTTGGGTGGGGCATCTGAGTGCCCTGTGCCTTTAATGACCACTCTGTTTATGCCTAAGGGGGACATGTAGACACCTGTAAAGACAGACTCAACTGGATGAGCCAGGAGCAGTGACGGCCATGGTCCACTGAAGGCTTTGTTCAATGGCACTGCAAAGACTAGTTAATGTAGTTTGGCTCTAGCAGCAATGAAATCTACAGATTCTGTCTCAGTTTCTCCATGTCTTCCTCTTTTATGGTAGAAAGTCTAAGGGTCACATTCCTTGAGATCTTCCCTTTGGTTTTGCAAAAGTATAGTTTGGGAATCAAAAGCATGCTAAATGCTTTGTACTCCTGCTTGAGCAATCCTCATTCTCCCAAATGCCGCAGGATTCTTCTAACAAGGGAAGGTTGTGGCAGAGGGAGAGATACAAGCAGATTTATATTTTCAAAGTTTATCTCATTGCATCTTTATGGAATGAGGCAAAGCATGGCTGGCCATTTCCTCTGGGGTAACAGCATGTATTTGGTGCCTTTGGAATGCCAGGTGTTCTGGATAGCCATCCCCTTTGGTTGAACATCATTCATTTATTTGAATAGAAAGATTCCTTATGACTGTAAAGTATCCTCATCAAGACCAGAACTATTCGATTGTAAACTCATCACCTTTATACTGCAATTCACTGTCCCTAGAGAACAAAGTAGCTTTCCCTCCTCCTAGGTCAGTGGTGCACAAACTTTGCTATAAACTAGAATCATCTTGATGACTTTAAAACTTTTCCCTCACACTAATTGAAGCAAAATGTCTGTAGGCAGACAGATCAGGTATTGGCAAGTTTTAAAGATCGATGGGAGATGCCGGTATATAGTCATGGCCTAGTAACTAGTGGAAGGCTTAGGAGTGATCATCAGGTCACTTTACCAGAATAGCTTTCTGATAAAGGAATCAGTGGTGAAAAATCTAGGGTGATTGGGACTGAAGCGGGCAGAAGGTAGAAGAAAAGATAGGTTTCAGTGAGCTGTGGAAGCAGGTGGTCCTGGAGAGATGAGGATGATCGGGTGGCGGTAGGAGAGTCCCTGTTGGCGGTCTGAATTCGTGCAAGAAAATGTTTATCTTTCCCCCCAAGTATGCGTATGTGATTAGAAATCAATGTTAAGATAGTGTTACTGGCTGAACTGTGTCCACTCAAAATTCTTATCTTAAAGTTCTAATTCCTAGTATCACAGAATGTGATGGTATTTGGAGATAGAGTCTTTAAAGAGCTTATTAAGTTAAAATAAGGCCATGAGGCTGGGCCTAATTCAATCTGGTAATCTTGTAAGAGAAATTTTAGGAGAGGGGCTTCAAGCTGGCTGTCTAGATTCATCAACTTTGAACAGATCATCCAAAAGAGAATGCTGGAATTCCACAGAGAAGTGACAGGAAGCACAAATCAAGGAAGGAGAGGGAAGTGAAGCAGCCTGCTGAGCCAGCATTAGCTGGGGGCCCGGAGAGGCTCCCTAACGCAGGGAGAGAGAACGTGAGGGACCACCAGTGGTCCGCATTCCCACCCTGGACTCCCACAGTCCTAACCACAGGACAGCCCCTTAACCCTCATGGGCTCTGAGACTAACAAAGAGAGCTGCCTGGAGACCACACAATGCCATTGCTCCAGAGAGACATCACACTGAGTCCCACACACCCCATGACCTAAGCAGCCACAGTACGGCACCATTTTGAGATCCCAATCCCGACCAGACTACATTCTGCCCCGGAGACCAGCAGCCCCCCGACTGCGTCTTTACATCCCTGGAGGCTTATTGACATTCCCCACTCACAGTTGCAGCTGCCAGGGCCAAGGCAGAAGCCACCGTGACGCTGCTCCTCCTCTCTCCCCACCATAGAAGAGAAGCTGCACATGTTCACACATCCTAAGGACAAATTCCACTGCCCACAGCCTCTACAGCTGTGAACTGCTCTGAGGCCTCAGCAAAGCATATGCCCCCAGTCATCTAGCTATAGCTACTGAAAGCAACCCCTACATTTTTTAGCAGGAGAACAACACACACCTGCTGCTGCCCCCACCTGAGTGTTCTACCAGCAATCTATGATCACCCTGCCCCTTCTTACTACAGCCAGTGCCTGCATGCACTTAACAGGGGTCCTGAGGACAGGTCCACCAGGCCCAGCTCTGCCTTCCTCCCAGTACCTGAAAATGTAATCCAGAAGCCTGAGAATCACCCAGCCCAGTCCACCATCATTGGCACCTGAGTACACGTTCCAGGGTCTGGAGTCAGGCTCACACAACCTGCCACCAACATCAGAGCTGGCGCCCACCCACACCTACCACCTGCAGGCCTGAACACTGGCCCTTCCAGCCCATTGCAGCCACTGCCCATATGAGCATGGACTGCTTGGGTCCCGGAGGGTTGCCCCACCACTACTACTGACATAGTTTATGAACCTGTTCTTCCACATAGCCCCATTGCTGCCATTCCCAACACCTGAGCAAGCCACGTGGAGACTCAAGAATTGGCCTGCCTGGTCTTACTAACACGAGTGTCAATGTATGCCACCCTGGGGCCAAATAATGGACATGCTCAGCCCACTGCTGCCACCACTGGGGCCCAAATACTGGCCCATCTGGTATTGTAGTCCTCAGTAAAACTTCACCATAGCCTCCACTAACAACCACACCCTAAACTACTGAGGAAATCACAGACCACTGATGCTATTTTCAACCAAAGAAAACATAGAGACTGTGCTACTACTACTATACCTATGCAGAATCAAAGCCAAAGTGCCCTACCCAATTAACACCATAGATACATCTGCAGGAAAACATCCTCCCTGTATTAGTCTGCTTTCATACTGCTAATAAAGATATACCTGAGACTGGGCAATTTAAAAAAAAAAAAAGAAAGAGAGGTTTAATTGGATGCATACTTTCCATGGCTGGGGAAGCCTCACAATCATGGCAGAAGGCAAGAAAAAGCAGTTCACATATTACATGGATGGCATCAGGCAAAGAGAGAGAGCTTGTGCAGGGGAAATCTTCTTTTTTTAAAAAAATCAGATCTCATGAGACTTATTCACTACCACAAAAACAGCATGGGAAACATTTGCTCCCATGATTCAGTTAGCTCCCACCAGGTCCCTCCCACAACACATGGGAATTTAAGATGACATCTGGGTGAGGACAAAGCCAAACCATATCATTCCACCCCCTGGCCCTCCTAAATCTCACATCCTCACATTCCAAAACCAATCATGCCTTCCCAACAGTCCCCCAAAGTCTTAACTCATTTCAGCATTAACTCAAAAATGCACAGTCATCCAAGACAAGGCAAGCCCTTCCACTTATGAGCCTGTAAAATCAAAAGCAGGTTAGTTACTTCCCAGACACAGTGATGGAACAAGCATTGAGTAAATATGGCCATTCCAAAGGAGAAAATTTGGCCAAACAAAGGGGCTACAGGCCCCATGCAAGTCCAAAATCCAGCAGGGAAGCCAAATCTTAAAGCTCCAAAATGATCTCCTTTGATTTCATGTCTCACATCCAGGTCACAATTATGCAAGATGTGGGTTTCCATGGTCTTGAGCAGCTCCACCCCTGTGGCTTTTCAGGATACAGCCTCCCTCCCAGCTGCTTCACAGGCTGGTGTTAAGTGTCTGTGGCTTTTCCAGGCACACGGTGAAATCTGTCAGTGGATCTACCATTCTGGGGGCTGGAAAATGACGACCCTCTTCTCACGGTTCCACCAGGCAGTGCCCCAGTAGGGACTCTGTATGGGGGCTCCAACCCCACATTTCCCTTCCACACTGCCTTAGCCGAGGTTCTCCATAAGAGCCCTGACCCTGCAGCAAACTTCTGCCTGGACATCCAGGTGTTTCTATACATCTGAAATCTAGTTGGAGGTTTCCAAACTTCAATTCTTGACCTCTGTGCAATCACAGGCTCAACACCACGTGGAAGCTACAAAGACCTGAGGCTTGCACCTCTGAAGTCATGGCCCAAACTCTATGTTGGCTCCTTTCAACCATGGCTGGAGTGGCTGGGATGCAGGGTACCAAGTTATGAGGACCCTAGGACCAGTCCATGAAACAACGTTTTCCTCCTAGGCCTCTGGGCCTTTGATAGAAGGAGCTGCCATGAAGACCTCTGACATGCCCTGGAGACCTTTCCCCCCTGGTCTTTGGGATTAACATTTGGCTCCTTGTTTCTTATGCAAATTTCTGTAGCCAGCTTGAATTTCTCTTCAGAAAATGGGATTTTCTTTTCTATCACATTGTCAAGCAGCAAATTTTCTGAACTTGTATGCTCTGCCACCCAAATAAAACTGAATGCTTTTAACAGCACCAAAGTAACCCCTTGAATGCTTTGCTGCTTAGAAATTTCTTCTAACAGATACCCTAAATCATCTCTCTCTAGTTCAAAGTTTCACAAATCTCTAGGACAGGGGCACAATGCCACCAGTCTCTTTTCTAAAACACAACAAGAGTCACCTTTGCTCCAGTTCCCAACAATTTCATTTCCATCTGAGATCACCTCAGCCTGCACCTTACTGTTCATGTTACTATCAGCATTTTTGTAAAAGCCATTCTACAAGTCTCTGGAAGTTCCAAACATCCCCACATTTTCCTGACTTCTGAGTCCTCCAAACTGTTCAAAACTCTGCTTTTCACTCAGTTCCAGAGTTGCTTCTACATTTTCAGGTATCTTTTCAGCAGCAAACCACTCTACTCGTACCAATTTACTAGTAGAGTGTATTAGACCACTTTCACTGTTCATAAAGACAGACCCAAGACTGGGCAATTTATTAAAAAGGAGCTTTAATTGGACTTAACAGTTCCACGTGGCTGAGGAAGCCTCACAATCATGGCAGAAGGCAAGGAAGAACAAGTCACATCTTACTTGGCTGACAACAGGCAAAGAGAGAGAGCTTGTGCAGAGAAACTCCTCTTTTTGGAACCATTAGGTCTCATGAGACTTATTCACTATCACAAGAACAACACTGGAAAGACTTGCCCCCATAATTAAATTACCTCCCACTAGGTACTTCCCAAAACATGTGGGAATTCAAGATGAGATTTAGGTGGTGACACATGCAAACCATATCACTCTCTTATTTAAAAAGAAAAAATATTTTATACCAGATGTGCAAATATTAATATAAGGACATAGGAAGAACCAAGGAGATATGACACCTCCAAAGGAACACATTAACTCTCCATCAGTAGATCCCAATCCAAAAAAAACCATTTATGAAATGCCAGGAGAGGAATTCAAAACATTGATATTTAAAAAGGTCAGTGAGATACAAGAGAATACTAAAATACAATACAAGGAGATCAGGGGAAAATTGAGCATATGAATTATACATTTATGAAAGAGATAGATATCATAAAAATGAGCTAAAAAGAAATTCTGGAACTGAAGAGTTCATTGAATGAAATACAAAAATACATTCAAAACTTCAACAACAGACTAGGTCAAGCAGAAAAAAATAAATCTCAGAAGTTGAAAACAGGTCTTTTGAATTAACTTGGTCAGACAAAAATAAAAAGAATGAGCAAGGTCTACATAACGTATAGGACACTATAAATGTATCAGATTTTTGGTGTCCCAGAGGCAAAGAGAAAATCTATTTAACAAAATAATAGATACACACTTGCTATGTCTAAAAAAAGATTTAGACATCCAGATACAAGATGCTTAGATATCCCCAAATACAAACAGTTAAAAAAAAAAGAAAGATCCAGGGCACATTATAATCAAACTGTCAAAAGTCAAAAACAGAGAGAATTCGAAAAATAGCAAAAGTATCATGTGATTTTTAAAGGATGCTCCATCATATCAATAGTGAATTTCTCACCAGAAACCTTACAAGCCAGGAGAGAATGATATATCATATACAAAGTGGTGAAAGAAAGAAAGAAAAAAAAATGAAAAACAAGACCTGTCAGCCAAGAATACTATGCCTAGCAATACCATGCTTGATAAATGAAAATGACATAAAGACTTTCCTAGATAAAAGAAAGCTAAGAGGATTTATCACCACTAGAGCAGCCCTGAAAGAAATGCTTAAGGGAGTCCTACACCTGAAAATAAAAGAATGTATCTAACATCATGAAAACATATATATATATAACTGGTAGAGCAAACACGCAAACAAGGAAGAGAAAAGACAAAATGTCACTACTACATAAAATCACCAAATCACAGTGATAGAAAGAAACAAAGAGGCCAGGCATGGTAGCTTAAGCCTGGAATCTCAGCACTTTGAGAGGTCAAGGTGGGTGGATGGATCACTTGAGCTCAGAAGCTCTAGATCAGCCTTGGCAACATGGTGAAACTCCATCTTTACAAAAGATACAAAAATTAGCTGGGTATGGTGGTGGTGTCTGCCTGTGGTCCCAGCTACTTAAGAGACTTGAGTTAGGAGGATTGCTTGGGCCTGGGAGATTGAGAATATGAAATCACACCACTGTTCTCCAGGCTGTCTCAAAAAAAAAAAAAAAAAGGAAGGAAATAGGAGGCAAAGAGAGAGAGGAAAAGGAAGAAGAAACAGAAGAAGAGTGAGAGAGAGAAAGAAAGATTAAGGTAGCCAGAAATCAATTAATAAAACAACAAGAATAAGCCTTCACATCTCAATAATAACTTGTATATAAACAAATTAAACTTTCCACTTAAAAGATGTAGACTGGTTGAATGGATTTAAAGTAAATAAAAGAATCCTGATCCAACTATATACAGCCTACAAGAAACTAATCTTACATGTAAGGACATATAAAGACTAAAAGTAAAGGGATGGAAAAAAGTATTCCATGCAAATGGAATGCAAAGAAAGCAGGAGTAACTATACTTATGTAAAATAAAATGGGTTTTAAGTCAAAAACAATAAAAAGAGATAAAGAAGCTCAATATATAATAATAAAGGGATCAATTCAGCAAGAGTATATTCTAAACATATATGCACCCAACTGGAGCACCCAAATACATGAAGCAAATATTATTAGATCTAAAAGGAGAAATGGATTCCAGTACAATAATAACAGAGGACCTCAGCACCCTACTCTTGGCATTATTCAGAGTATCTAGACAGAAAATTAACAAAGAAACACTGTATCTAAACCGCACATTAGACCAAATGGACATAACAGACATTTACAGAACATTTCATCCAACAGCTACAAAATATTCATTCTTCTCATTAGTATGCAGAACATTCTTCAGGATAGACCATTTGTTGATACACGAAACAAGTTTCAACAAATTATTAAAAATGAAATTATATCAGGTATCTTCTCAAAGAAAGATGGAATAAAACTAAAGAGAATACCAGTCAGAATGGCTATTATTTTTAAAAAGTCAAAAAATAACAGATGCTGATGAGGTTGCAGAGAGAAAGGAATGCTTATACATTGTTGGTGGGAGTATAAATTAGTTCAACCATTGTGGAAAGCAATGTATCAATTTCTCAAAGAGCTAAAATCAGAACTACCATTCAACCCAACCATCTCATTACTGGGTATATACCCAAAGGAATATAAATTGTCCTATTATATGCATGTGTATGATAATTGCAGCACTATTCACAATAGCAAAGACAGGAGATCAACCTAAATGCCCATCAATGGAAGACTTTATAAAGAAAATGTGGTACATATATATCATGAAATACTATGCAGCCATAAAAAAGAATGAATTCATGTCATTTGCAGGAAGATGGATGGGAGCTAAAGGCCATTATCCTTAGCAAACTAATTCAGGAACAGAAAACCAAATACCACATGTTCTCACTTATTAGTGGGAGCTAAATGATGAGAACACATGGTCACAAAGAATGAAACAGACACTGGGGCCTACCAGGAGGTGGTGGCTGGGATAAGAAAGAGGAGCGGAAAAAAAAATAACTATTGGGTACTAGGCTTAGTATCTAGGTGATGAAATAATTTGTACACCAAAACCTTGTAACTCAAGTTTACCTACACAACAAGCCTGAATTTAAAACTTAAAAAAGTTTTTTTAAAAATAACAAGTAAATGGCTGAGTGTCATGGCTTGTGTGTAATCCCATCACTTGGGGAGGCCACGGTAGGGGGATTGCTTGAGCTCAGGAGTTCAAGACCAGCCTGAGAAACACGCTGACACATCATCTCTACCAAAAATGCAAAAAATTAGCCTATCATGGTGGCATTCACATGTAGTCCCAGCTACTCAGGAGGCAGAGATGAGAGGATCATTTGAGCCCAGGAGGCAGAGGTTGCAGAGAGCCAGGATTGTGCCACTGCATTCCAGCCTGGCTGACAGAGTGAGACCCTGTCTCAAAACATACATATATAAATAAATTTTAAAAATCTATAAATAAATAAAGTGTCAAAACACCTTCTTTCCACCAAAAAAAAAAGAAAGAAAGAAAGAAAAAAGAAAAGCCACATATGAAAAATATACACCTAACATTACACTGAATAGGGGAAAGCTGAAAGTCTTTGCTCTAAGAACTGGAACAGAGAAGGGAGCCCACTTTTACCACTCCTATTCAACATAGTGCTAGAAGTCTAAGTCAAAGCAATCAAGCAAGATAAGAAATAAAAGGCATCCAAATTGGAAAAGAGGAAATCAGATTATTCTTCTGTGCTGCTGATATCATTTTATCATGAGGAAAACCTAAAAATTCTACCACTCTTAGGTTTGATTGAAAAAAAAAATTAGTAAAGTTGCAGGAAACAAAATCAACCTACAAAAATCAGTAGCATTTCTATACAGCAAGAATGAACTAGCTGAGAAAGAAATCCAGAAAGCAGTCCTGTTTACAATAGCTACAAAAAATGCTTAATAATAAATTTAACTGAGCAGGTGAAAATCTCTACAAGGTAAACTACAAAACGTTCATGAAAGAAATTGAAGAGGACACAAATAAATAGAAAGACATCTCATACTTGTGGATCAGAAAAATTAATGTCATTAAAATAACCAAACTGCCCAAAGCAATCTACAGATTCAATGCAATTCCTGTCAAAATACCAATGTCATTTTCACAAAATCAGGGGGAAAAAAGGTAAAATTCAAATGGGATCAAAAACAGCCCAAATACCCAACGCAATTCTAAGCAAAAGAACAAACCTGGAGGCATCACACTATCTGACTTCAAATTATATTACAAGGTTGCAGTAGCCAAAACAGCATAGTATTGGTATAAAAATAGACATATAGATCAATGGAAAGAATAGAGAACCCAGAAATAAAGCCACATATTTACAGCCAACTGATCTTAACAAAGCCAGCAAGAACATACATTGGAAGAAAGACACTTTCTTCACTAGATGGTGCTGAGAAGATTGGATTACCATATGCAGAATAATAAAACCAGACCCTCTATCTCTCACCATATACCAAAGTAACTCAAGGTGGATTAAAGAATTAAATACAAGACAGGAAACTATAAAATGACTAGAAGGAAACACTTCAGGACGGTAGTCTAGGCAAAGATATTGTGGCTAAAAGACCACAGAAGCACAGGCAACAAAAGCAAAAGCAGACAAATGGGACTATATTAAACTAAAAGGCTTTTATATACAGCAAAGAAAACAATTAACAGAGTGAAGAGGGAAACTCTGAATGGGAGAAAATATTTGCAAACTACGCATTTGATAAATGCAGAATATATAACATCCAGAATAATATAAAGAATTCAAACAACTCAATTAAAAATAATAATCCCTTTAAAAAGTATCAAAAGGTGGGGCACAGTGGCACACACCTGTCATCCCAGTACTTTGGGAGGCTGATGCAGGAGTATTGCTTAAGTTCAAGGCTTCAGTGAGTTATGATTGTACCACTGCACTCCAGCTCCAGTGACAGAGTGAGATCTTGTCTCAAAAGAAAAGAAAAGAAAAAAAAGGTGGGCAAAGGACACGAATAGACATTTCTCAATAGAAGACATATAAATGGACAACAGGTACATCACTAATCAACAGAGAAGTGCAAATCAAAACCCCAGTGAGCTATCATCTTACCCTAGATAGAATGGCTATTATTAAAAAGACAAAAAATAACAGATGCTGGCGAGGATGCAAAGAAAAGGGAACACTTACACAACGCTGGCGGGAATGTAAATTAGTACAGTCACTATAGAAAACAGTATGGAAATTTCTCAAAATTAAAAATACAAGTGCTACACAATCCAGCAATCCCACTACTGGGTATTTAGCCAAAGGAATAAGCAATCAATATGCCAAAGAGATATCTGCACTCACAAGTTTATTGCAGCCCTCTTTCACGATAACAAAGATATGGAATCCATCTAAGTGTTTAGCAACAGACAAATGGATAAAGAAAATGTGGTACATATATACAACAAAATAATATTCAGCCAAAAAATTAAATCCTGTCATTTACAGAAACATGATGGAACTAGAAGTCATTATATTAAATGAAATAAGCTAGACACAGAAAGACAAATTTTCTGTTTTCACTCATAAATGAGAGCTAAAAAAATGTTGATCTCATGTAGGGTGAGACTAGAATGACTGATACAATTGGCTGGAAAGGTGTCGTGGGAGTGGGGGATGAACAGAGTGTGGTCAATGGATATAAACATATAGTAGAAGGTATAGATTCTAATATTTGATAGCAGACTGAAGTGATTATAATTCACAATAACATACTGTATATTTCAAATTAACTAGAAGAGAAAACTTGAAATGTTCTCAACACATAGAAATGATAAATATTCAAGGTGATGGACACCCCAAATACACTGACTTGATGATTACACATTCTATGCATGCAATGAAATATCACATATACCCCCATAAAGATATAAAAATTATGCATAATTTTTTTTAATAGAAGAGGAAACATGGACACACAGAAGACAGCAGGGGCACTCATGCACAGAAGCACAACCATGTGAAGAGTTAGCAAGGGGAGAGTCATGTGCAAGCAATGGAGAGGGGCCTCAGAGGAGATCTACCCTGCCGGCACCTTAACCTTAGAACTTACAGAACTGTCTGAAAGTACATGTTTATTATTTAAGCCACACAAGAATGGAATAATAAACATTTGAAATTCTGTTAAGTATAGATCATATCGAATTACCAATGCAACTTCTCTTAATCCAAATAAATTTCTTAAAGTTTTTCAGGTTGTCATGAGTTGTTTCGTGAGGTAACCATAAATTGTTTCTCCACCACCTTATATTTTGCCTACTCCTTACCTACTTAAATACCACCCAGGCTTCAAGCTCCAGTGCTAGGTTCTACCCTTCCAGGAAGTCTCAGGTCACCGAGATTCTCAATGCTCCCTCCCTTCTCTGAACCCTCCAGACTAGTGATCTATGCCATAAAGTTGTCTCCTAGTCATAAATTGACCTTTGACATATCAAATGTTTTTGCCTCATTGGCAATTTAACTCTCCTTATGTTCTGATCTAACTATTCATTTTCTGTATCTCCTATAATGTCTGATAAAGCTCCTCTAGAGATATTGATTGATAAGTAATTAAGAAGGTTTCCACAGACACTACCACACTTTGTACCTGAACTTAATTAAATCTCAAAAGATCAAAGACAGGATAGAAAGATATTTTTCTGTAATGGCTGTGTCACAATCAGTGATCAGCATTTTAACATTGATAAGCAGTCACAAGTGACTTTGAGACCTGTAAATGGTTATTTTCTAATTCCAAGTGAAGTTAAAAGATGATGGAGAAGGAATATAACCTAAAGGCCATGGCTAGTCATCTTTTATACTTGGTCATGCTCCAGTGAGCAGAAGAAAAGCATCTCCTACAAACAATATGGGGACTAGTGCTAATGACTAGATTTAGAACTTCAAAATCTTCCTAATTAGACCCTAATCTAATACCACTTGATAAAATTATGTTGGAGAAACAATGTCCTCATCTATTTTCAGATGGCATAATCCATCACAGCTCAGTGAGTTGTAACACTAGTTTAAAAATACTAGAATTAAGTCACCATGTTTTATTGAACAATGAGGTAGAATTGAATTATTCTTTTCCTGGTTTTTAATCATATATCCATGAGTCTCTCTGTTTTGTGGTATCATTAAACATAGGATGGTGGCCAAGTCAAAAAATAATTAAAAGAGAAGTAGAAGATAATGAGTCAAGTTTTGAAGATCTTTCTACAGAATATTCTCATATTTTGTTTAAAGAGAGGTGCATCGTCTGTGAAGCATGAATGGCATCAAGAACTGGCTCTCAATCTAAAAGCGAGCAGCTGAACATTGCCTTCCAGGCACATGAGCTGTTGCTCACCCTGTTCTTCTCTCTTTCAGTCTGCCTTGGTAGCAAATTTTGAGGGTACTGAGTGCCAATCTTTATCAATTTTTATCTTTTTCTTTCCTGTATCTATTAGCTATTGTTGTTTAACAATTTTTAAATGGTAAAAGCACAAATCTCTCTCAGTGTGGTAGAGTCATGAATATGTATTCAGTGTGCACAAGGGTCAGCTGAAAGCTGACTGATCTGGGCAAGCTCACCGGGATGGTGCTGCAATCTTGACTGGATGACCTGAGCATCCCTCCTCCTCCTCTTGGGTTGCTCTGGTCTGCTCTCATGGTGATGGCAAAGGGGTCAGAGCACATGCCCAGTCACACCTGTGCTTCTCATGCCTCTGCTTGGGTCACATCTACTAACATCTCCTGACAAAGTAAGTCGCATGGGGCCTTAGTTTGTGCTGCTATGACAAAATACCACAGACTGGGTAATTTATAAACAATGGAAGTTTATCTTTCACAGTTCTGTATACTGGGAAGTCCAAGATCAAAGCACCAGAAGCTTTGGTGCCTGGTGAGGGCCCTGTCTCTGCTTCCAAGATAGCACCTTGATGCTGCATCCTCCACATGAAAGGAGAGCTGTGTGCTCACGTGGCAGAAGGGACAGAAAGGGAGAAGGGGGTTCCCTTCAACATCAAGAACTTTTATGAAAGTGCTCATCCCATTTGTGAGAGAGGAACCCTCAGGACTTGATCATCTCCTAAAGGCAACATTTCTGAATACTGTTGCACTGGGGATTAAGTTCCCGTATGAATATTTTTTGCAGGTGTGAGGGGACACTCACCATTCAAAGACAGCACATAGTTACGTACAGAATCTATGAGAGGGGCATATGCTCTGCCCTTGCAGTGAGAGAATCTAGAAAGTTACATGGCAAGGGAAGTGGATACCAGGCGAATTAAAGAAGTGGGGCATTACTCTCTTTACCACACTCATTGTTTTTGATTTTCCCTTATTAATCCACTTATTAAAATTTACTGTGGTGAACATCTGTTATATACAAGGTGACCCCCCTTTTGCCCGTCATTTTTAAAGTCGCTTTCCTGGATGTTAGGGTCATTTCCATGATATGATAAATTCCCCCCAACCCTTTTCGGCATGAGATCAGTCTTCAAAATCCCCAGCCTCATTTGATGTGAGAACACAAACAGGTAAAGTGGGTGCTGCTGGAGACCTAGCGCTTCTATTTTGCTGTTTGTGGTGGGCCAGACTTGGAGAGCACTAGCAGCAGAGGCTGACTAGGAGTCGCCAGGTTGAAGCAGTCAACCACAAGTTGCACTGGGGCTAAGAGAGTAGCAACTGCAATGGAGATAAGTTACTGATGATTACCATTTGGCCATAGTGGTGGCAGCTTCCTTAACAGGCCAGCTCTGCATCCCCTATTGCAGGAACTTTGACATATTTCTCCAACCCTCCCAAAAATTCTGTGAGTTCTCCATACTCCTTTATGTTCAAACCAGTCAGCGCAGATTCTTTGAACACTGACTGCCACTGAGCAACTGCTCTATGCAGAGCAGTTTGCCAGCTTTTTTGGAGATGTCACTTAGGATTATTTGGTGGCAAGAATAAATGTATTTGAAGTCTCCAAGGTAGCTTACACAATCATGGAATGTCAGTTAAAGAAGGAGGTGTGAAAGGGAAGAAATTAGGAAATCTCTGAATGTTCAGACAGTAAAAATTCAGGGCACCAATATTTACATGAATTGCCTTGAACCTCTTTTTTCTGTACTTGTCATTCTGCTGAAGATTCAGTTTTGAGATACAGAATCTGTAGAGGAAAAGAAAAATCTTTCCTTCCCGTCTTAGGTTCATGGCTGAGACTCCTATAAAAAAAAAGAAGAGAAAAGCATACACATTTATTTCATATAAGTTTTATGTGACACAGGACACTTTGGCAATTAAGTCCCAAAGAAACAGGTGTTGGGAGGTTGAGCTGGGAGGATTATTTGAGGCCTGAAGTTCAAGACCAGCCTGGGCAATACAGTGAAACAAAAATTTAAAAATCAGCCAGGCGTATTGGTGCATGCCTATAGTTCTAGCTACTCAGGAAGCGCAGGCAGGAGGATCACTTGAGCCCAGTAGTTCAAGTCTACAGTGAGCTATGATTGCACCACTGCACTCTAGCCTGGACAACAGAATGAGACCCGGTCTCTAAAAACAAAGAAGTAAAGAAAGAAAGAAACAAGTGAATCTGTGTATTTTTAATGATAGATTTTTTTTTTCTTTTTTGAGACAAAGTTTCAATCTTGTTACCCAGGCTGGAGTGCAGTGATGTGATCTCAACTCACTGCAACTTCCGTCTTCTGGGTTAAAGTGACTCTCCTGCCTCAGCCTCCCGAGTAACTGGGATTACAGGCACATGCCACCATGAACAGCTAATTTTTGTATTTTTAATAGAGATGGAGTTTCACCATGTTGGCCAGGCTGGTGTCGAGCTCTTGACCTCAAGTATTCCACCTACCTCGGCCTCCTAAAGTGCTGGGATTACAGGCATGAGCCACTGCACCCCGCCTTTAATGATAGGTTTGATGAAGAAGTGGACAGTCATGGAGAAGTGTGAATGGACAAAGCAGGTATGAGCTAATGGTAATAACTAAGAAAACCTTAGCAAGGCCTGTTTGTTCAGACTCTTCGCTGTGTCCCTGTATATTCAGAGATAAAAATGTTCCTTTCCTCCAGGTACATATAGGAAAGGCACCTTTTCAATGAGGGTCTTATGACCTGCTTCAAGGCAGAAGAGCAGGAGGTCAGAGAGTGACTTTCCTAGGTTTTACAACCTGCTTCAGTGAAGAAAAGGAAGGGGGAGGGTGAGAGTACTCTTCCCATTTCGGTTGTTTTCTCAAATCCCAAGGTACCATATTTTGTGGTAGGGTGTCCCGAATCCCTTTAAATCCAACTAGCTTCACTTAGATCTCATGCCCTCTCCGTGAAAAGTGCGAATTAGAAAACTTTACTGATGTTCCCTCCAAGACTTTACCTTTTGGGATATTGGTAATTCCGCAAAAGGAAAGAAGAATGCTTTATTGGAAAAAGAGGAAATGGCTGTTATGTGGCAAAAAACAAAACAAAATAAAAAATAGAGAGCAAGAAGAATAACAAACCCAAACCAGATATCCACTACAGATAACAGATGACTAAGGCTTTGTATTTGTTATTGGGAAGCTTACGTTTTAGTAGAAAAGATAAACAATCTTCATTTATTTTTTAATGTTAGAACTCCAGTCATTGGATTTAGGGTTCAACTCCAACTAGCATGACTTCATTGTAACTTATCTAATTATATCTGCAAAGACTCTATTTCTGAATAAGCTCACATTCTGAGGTTGTGGGTGGACATGAATTTTGGGGGAACAGTATTTGACTCACTACAACACCCACAGGCTTCGGAATAAGTCTAGTCTTTCACCTCAGGTGAAAATTATACCCAGAAATTATCTGTTTATGCATATGCAATAAAAATACATTATTTTTAGATAATATAAAATTATCTTGTGATAAAAATATGCATGTGATAGTTATTAAGCAAGTAAAATATGTCATTGGCATATCTTAATTTAGATACAAGAAAAACATCTACTATAGATATCTTTCTCCCTATAAATGTCATTCTTTGCAGTGACTGAGAATTATCAGAAAACTTGTATCAGAAAACTTCTTTCTACTTGGACACTGTGTAGTTAAATAAAGAATATATTCTCCTTATTAGTCTATTGGTGACATTACTTTTCAGACCACAGAGAAATTAAGTAAACCTAGAGTGATTCTTAGTAGGCTTAGAAATTCTATCATCCTTAGATAAATTAAGCTGTTTCCCACTGATTTATGTAAAGTGCAATTAACAAATTAATACATATGAAGATAAGATAATAGAAAGCACCAAGCAATAATGTAGTTTTGTTGTGTTTTTGAAAATTACTGAAAGTAATGGCAAAGCTAATCTGCTATAAATTTCTTTTAATTAAACAGTGTTTAGAATAACAATTTTTTTCCTCAACTCAGTCTATCTCATAGCATTCTGCATGTTTTTCATCTTTACATACTCAGAAAGTGTTCTAACATTGTCACTATTTTCTGTATAGTATCATATTGATTTATAATCATGTAATTGTACTACAGAGCTAGAATAATGTTTTAGACTTGTTGGCTTAAAACCAAAAGCTATTTTAACTATGACATTTTTCATTTAAAATGTTAAATATTTCCATTGAAATATCCAGCCAGATATGTTTATGATGGTAAAAACTCATAATTGCTGATATAAGGAAAAGGATAAAGTACTAGCAAACTGAGGCAACATAATCTAAGACACACTTATATGGAAAAGTGATGCTACTTACTAATTTATTGTAATTTGTATTCATACACTCAAGCTTAGGGCATCAATACAAATATTACAACAATTGATCCATAGGTGATAAGAGACTTTCTTAACAATTATTTATTCAAATTGTATCAAAAAACAAATGTGAAGGAACCATATTAATGCACATTATATAATTTGCTTCCTGGGAGATTGTGAGAATTAAAGAACTAAAGACCTCCTGGGTGGGACAACTTCTGCAATATAATATTTAACAAATGCCATCACGTTTAACCAAAAGCGAACATTGCCTTTTTCTGTCAGACCTTGAGGCTCAGTCAGTTGTGGCCCTATTCAGGGTTGGGGGCAGATGGAGGGAGTCTCAACCTGGATTACATTGGAGCTCCCCATGGTTTACAGTGACCACACAAACAACTCTGAAAGGTCTCAGGCCAACTTACACGTCTAGGCCTGTCCCAGAATTGATATGACCTCCAGAGTGACACTTGTCTTTTCCTGAATGAGACCAAGGAAGAGCAGAGCCCGCTTGGGACTAACTCTGAAAGAGTCAACTTCCCAGCAGTCTCTCCAGCTTGACTTTCTGAATTTTTCCATCTCACCCTGCTCCTGGAGCTGTTAACTCCATGACCCATGGTATTTTGTAAAATACTCCCTTCCAACTCTAAGAATTTTTTTTTCCATTCAGCTACCTAAATCATCCTTCCTGGATAATAGTGGTTTGAGACTGAGATGGTAAGGTGACCATGCATAGAGTTAAATGGGCACCTGGAACATTAGTGAGAACATTTCTGATTAAATATATCTACCATGAAATGCCTCAGGCTTTGACCTACACCGATAAATCCTTGTTTCTTAACAGCAAATGAAATTCCTACACAGGTTTCTGGGTTTGTCCTCAACAGCTCTCTTCTTTCCTCCTATTACAGAAGGAATGACTTTCCTAGAAACCAGTAGAAATATTTCTTACTAATTTGAAGGTTAAGAGCAGGCACAGAATCAATGGAAAAAATAGAATGCTGTTTTCTTTCCTGATTCCTCTTTTGACATTTTAATATAAATCAGAGAGATCCTCAGGCTTCTGTCCTGGGAGATTTACAATTCAAAGCAAAAGAAAAACTTTCTTTTATTCCCTATTTTAAAAACTCAAACCAACCAAACAAAAACACAGTTCTAAACTATTCTTTGATCTGGTGAGTGGTTTTGTATTATATTATTTTAATATGAAAAGTAATTATACATAAACATAAAATATTTTATCTATTATTTCTTGGATTACCTTCTATGCCCTTGAATTTTCTTTTAATTTTGCATCTCTTTCTCTGTCTCACTCTCTTGTGCTGCTCTGTATGACTTGCTCAACTTTCACCTTTTTGCTGATTTGCTTTTGCAATTGTGTTTTAAATGCTCATCAACCCTTTCTTAGTCTCTGATTGAGCTTTTTCTTAGCAGCCTGTTCTTTGTATATGGATGCTAAATATATTTTTAATCTCTACCACAACAGTAATTTTTTTTTTTAAAAAAAACTACATTTTCCTAAATTATGTTTTTCAGTGTCTATTCATTTCTGCTTGTTCATCTCTATCTTTCTCTTTTATGCTACCAATTGTCCTCAAGTGATTGCTAATGCATGATTTTGCCTTCATGCACCTGAATGAGGGAGTGGGTGACCAATCTAGGAAAATGTCACAGGGCTTCTGTATCTGGCTCACGCTCTTCCACAAAAGAGAGAAGTGACTGCCAGTTCAGGGAGTGAGGAATGGCAGACTCTGCCTGAGGGTGCAAGGGTCTCCTCCTTCCTACTCATGACTAATGTCAACCTTAAATAATGAGGTTCAGAAAACATGAAGAAGTACAGAGTTTATTTCAGCATAAAGCTTAAGGATAGCCACCGGGGAGACACTGACTCCAAACATATGTGGTCAGCAGTCTAAAGTGGAGAAGTTAAGGTTTCACTTATATAGGTAGAGACTAAGAAATTTTAGCAGGATTGCAACATTTTTCCATAGGAGACCACTGCATACGTTACAGCTGTTTGATTGGTTACAGATTTCTAGATTCCAAGAAAGATTATTATTCCATGAGAATAGGTAAAGATCTGAGGAGATACACACACACACACACACACACACACACACACACACACACACACACATTATGTTGCTGGAGCTCAGAGTAGAGGTTACTATGCTCAAAACAACTATTAGTGGTCACTTTTTTTCAATATCAAAAAGGGATATTTTTAGCATTTTACATCTCAACATAAGAGTTTATTACTTTTCTAGAGTTGGTTTACTGTGTTATAGTCACTTTTAGCAAATTGGTTAGGAGTTTTGAGTTGACACCTTATAATTTTATAATTATTCTCAGTTAAATAAGGAGAATATGCTCATGATTAGTATTTTCATGTGGAACATGTAATTTTTCAGAAATGGATTCTAATGCTAATTGAGAGAGGACTATATTAGACTTTCTATTTGGAATTTTTCTCATCCTGAATTTCTATTTTATGCTTCATAATATAGCTAATGCATAAGTATAGCATACAAATATTAATTTGGAAAAATAAAGATACATCTGGAGTAAAGCTGAATTTTTTTTAAAGTTATGAGATCAGTATAGTGGAAGGTATCTTTCCACCTGCGTCCTGGAGGCCAACAGTGCTGTGGTAGTATGTTATGAGGTCAGTATAGTGGAAGGTATCTTTCTACCTGTGTCCCAGAGGCCAACAGTGCTGTGGTAGGATGAGGCTTAGAGATGAGTGTGGGCACCGAGTGCCTTCATAGCCATTCTGTAATTCAGTCTTGGGTTCATTCTCTTGGTTTCCTAGCCTTCTTGCCATCCTGTCCTTCTTATCTGCCAACTTTAGGAAACTCTGCTCTGAAAGATGGCTTTTGCTTTCTCTGCCATCATCTCTCTATGGCTCTCTCCATTCTGGTTTATCTATCACTACGATCCTTTCCAGAAACACATTTTTGGTTAGCTGCTGTTTCCATTCCATTCCCCAACTAGGCTCAACACTCCATTTTAGTGTGTTTATGAATTTATTATTCTCTGAACTTCTTTAGTGTGATTCAAGGTGACTGAAGGACAGAGGAGGGTTAAACATGTGGGTTAGTCCCCTCATTGGGGCAGACTCCTTGGTTCCAGGGAATCCAATGGGACATGGACACAGCTGTCATCAGAGACTCTGAACCTGAGTGCCAAGAAAGGCACACCCAGATGGCCAGAAAGACTCCTCCCCAGGTCACTCCCTTTCTAATTTGGGGACTCTATTAATATCAGAATTATGTTAGTCAAATGGTTTCTTTAAGTTGAGGCAAAATTTCTACTCTGAGGGTAGGCTGCCAGATATCAAGGTAATTTTGTATTAACCAAAAAAAAAAAAAAAAAGAAAGAAAGAAAAAATTAGGCTGGAGTGGTGGCTCATGCCTGTAATCCCAGCACTTAGGGAGGCCAAGGCAGGTACATCACCTGAGGTTAGGAGTTCGAGACCAGCCTGACCAACATGGAGAAACCCCGTCTCTACTGAAAACACAAAATTAGCCAGGTGTAGCGGCGCATGCCTGTAATCCCAGCTACTCGGGAATCTGAGGCAGGAGAATCGCTGAACCCTGGAGGCAGACGTTGCAGAGAGCTGAGATTGCGTCATTGCACTCAAGCCTGGGCAACAAAAACGAAACTCCATCTCAAAAAATAAAAATAAAATTAAAAATCAGTCCACTGCTAAGAGCCATACATTTGTGATGATGGAGATGACTTGTAGGTCAGTTCTAAGCATTCCAAGTTTAGGAGTACTCTTTAATCTGAAGACTTCACCCCACTACCTAGAGAAGCATCGCCAAAAAAACACTGAAAAAATCAAGGATGCCAAAACAACACAGGTAGGTCTGAATCTGTTGCCATGAAAAACACTCAGAAGTCATGCAATTTTAATTGCTTCTTGGCCTTTTGGCTGAGATCAAGGTAGAAATCATGCAAGTTTTTGCCTCTCCCATCCGGATCCTTGAGGAAAGAGATGGTATCCATTTTCAAACTAAAATCCATGGCTCAAAACCTGGTCCTGCGGTTTAATCTCGACCCCAGTGTTTATTTGGTAGATGTGACCTAAATGGCCTTATTTATTTCTGATTCATTTCATTTGAACAACTATATAATCAGACTATAAGAATAGAGCCTTGAGGAGTTGAAAGCTGAGTGAGAATGTGGGAGAGTTGCAGCTAATTTCAATGTAAGAAGGGCAATTAAATCAAGTATGTCTTGGTCAGCAGAACTACGTGGAGAGACAAGTGACTTATAAATAGAATTTCAAGATAGAAAGGTAGTGTCTTCCTGTGACTGCGTTCTCAATGATAACTTGACAAAGATGCAAGGGTCCAAAAATTATGGAGGAGAAAATTGGGCCTTTAGCCCAACATCTAATTACAATAAAAAAATGCAATAAAATATTCCACAATGCAAAACTACACATAGAGAATAAAAATTAGAGAAAATTATTCCAGTTCTGAGACAGATACTAATGAGACCACAGTAGGAATCACCACCCTGGTGTTGAAACCTTGTTAAAGCAAAGGAAGCTTAAAAAAAATGAGAGAAAATTTTGAATCACAACATGATTCAAATGAAAGGGGAATCTAGATACATACGAAAGTTAAAGATCATAATTTCTTTTAGCAGAAATTATCATGTTAACATATGGCAGAACCTGACAAAGCAGAAAATACAGACTCAACAGGGTTAATGGAACATGTTTTAATCCAAGGTTCTGGATTTGTCATGGCCCTATAACATGATCTGAACACAGAAACAGCTCTCTTCACATAAGATGCAATGATTATGGAAATGAATTAAATAGGAGCAATGCAACTTGAAAGCAAGATATGCAGATGAATACTGGGGATTGTTGTTTTAGTTGCAAGGACAAAGCTAACAGTTATACCAGGCTGCTTCATTAAGTCTTTGATACTTAACATATAAGAATTGCTATCATCTGCTCTACAGAATGTCAGTTCAGCCTTTTTGGGTCTGGTGAGGCACAGATGTGATTGGGCCATTTGAAGAACAGGAAATAAACCTGCAGGGGCCAGAATAAGCACAGTCACGGGAGAGCGTCAGGCTATCCTGGGCAGACGGCATTGGGGCTAGTGGGTCAGGCTGTCCTACAAAACACAGCAATCATAGACTGTTCAGTGCATCAGGACTTTGGATATGCTAAAATGCTTTATAGAGGTACAGTGAACTGACTACCCATGAGGCTCAATGTTGAGGCCCAGTTAGCTTTGAGAATAGCTGCTGACAGCATCATTCTTTTTCTGTCTGAAGAAAAGAATGGTTCACCAAGGGGAAAACTTTCTACTAGCTGCTGGATCTTGAGCCAACTAATTCAATTTGATCAGTCAAACTTGAACGTGCTTCTGATTTCAGCCATCCCTGATCATATCACCAAGCACTATGCTCTTAGGCCCCCTACTTTGAAATGGAGAGGCTCAACAGAGAGATGCATAGCTGTACACTCAAACTAATTCTTCTATTTCCTGTATCAAAACCCTAAGGAAGCAATTTTACCAAAGCTACATGATAGGTGGGGGTCACAGGGTATATTCATGTTCCATCCTTTAAGTGCAGAAATTCTGCAAGAGATGCAACATTTGCTGGGACATTTCCAAGCACAGTTTGACCAGAAGTCAGCTTCCTGTGAGATAGTGACTGGGCTTAGGGACACATTAGCTAGCTTTAGTCAAACATTCATTGAATCTATAAAAACAGCAGCGCTACTTGATCTGAATGTATTTGAAATCCATGGCCCACTTTGAATTAGCACAATTCTCTAAGAAGCTCTGTTATCTGTTCATTTTAATAAAAACATCAATGCATTTCTGGCTGAAATTTGATTAAAATTATTTACTTGAGCAATGCTGAGCCAAGAGTCACATCCTCTCACCTCTTCCACTGGGAAGGGAAGTGGAGTTAATGCTTTCAGGACAGGAATAGCATCAATTCGAGTAGCACATCTCATACATTGATCCTTCAGAGCTTTGAACAAAGAACAGAATATTAGTCCCCTCATTGCCCAAGGAGGATGTTAACCTGTACCTCTGCAAGAGCGAGGACACCACTAAAGTCACCTTCCCCCGCTGGATGGGGCAGATGCCAACTGTGAACGGGAACTTGGTTAGAGTAAAAGATTCTTTGTCAGGAATGTGGAAATTGTGACATTAGGGACTAACCTGGGCTAGAGGATAAAGCTTCAATGAAATTTGCAAGTTCATTTTGGTTTATATACCTGTTGGAGCTGAGACATTAAATGCAGAAGGCTTTTAATCTAGGTATTTTAAACACTACTTGATACCATGGACTAGTGTCACTCAACAGAGAGTACTTCAAGGACAGAGCTATCTCTGAACCAGAATAAGACCCCAGGAAGGCTGATTCAGCCCAGAGCATTTGGGACAGGGTTATTTTCTTTTGTTTCAACATTCACTTTTGACAGAACTGGCTTTTCTCTTCGCCCCTGCTGGAGAGCTAATAACTTCCTTCACGTTCACCTTACTCCATTTCCCCCCTCCACCCACCCAGGCTAGTACAGCTGACTCAATATGCAGGAATTCCATATACTTTATTTACATTTATTTCTGTCAGTCATTTGCTATCAAGATAGCTAGAGAGAGATAATAAGTCATTAAACACAGCAACAAATCAGGTAGGTTAACATGACAAAAACAACAACAACAACATAGAATAAATAGCCACAAAGCACAGGCTCAGTATTCAGGATTAGAGCAAGACACAGGCAATACAAAAAGAAGATTATAGCCAAACCCTCTCCTGTCTCAGGCAGAGCTATTTGCTCCTGAGATTTCTAAAGATGCACTCAATTCCTGCACACATCTGAGAGTTCCATAACTGTGGCTGACATTGAAAATAAATAATCCAAATCAGCTTGGCCATATTAACTCTGAAATCCACTTTACTAGTGAGACAGAATTTACTTCAGGCCATCTAGGTCAATAGGCTTGGAGAGGGAATTCCAAAGATGAAGGCCCTTCATAGAAAATGCTCAGCCTTCAGACCTGTGTAGTTCTAAATCAGAGAGTTTGGCACCTCCAAGCCCTCCAGCTGCTGAGAGGGCAAACCCAGGAAAGAGGTGGTCATTGCATCTAACCTAAATCCCCTCTCTGCTGCCTCCCCCTCAACCCCTGAAACAGAATGCTGTTGAGGTCTGCTACGTTGATTCCCCCTGAAAGCAAAGAGGCAACTCATGAGGTATGGAAGCCTGGAGGGAACAAAGGCAAGTATGAACGTGTGTGAGCTCATACTTTGGTATGATGAAAAGTAGGTACTCTTCAAAAGGTCTGCTCTGTGGCAGAGAGGCTCGTTACTGAGAGCAGAACCGCACTGCCCACACAAAGGCAGGTGGGGAGGGAAGGAGCTCACTGAAGTTAGAATGCAGACAATATGGAACCAAAGATCGTTGAATCTTAAAATCTGCCTGTGACAAGCAAAGCCATTTAAAGCTGTTGGTAAGAGCAAAGATGAAAGAATAGACTTGGCTGGAAGATATGTTGTCCTGTTTACTGTCCCCACATAACTTTGGAAATGATCGTTGAAAAAAGAAATCAAAGTGAAAATGAGTCTGTGGTAAAGCAAAATAATGCCCTTCCCCTAAAGACATCCACATTCTTATCCCAGAAACCTGTGAATATGTTAGATTACATGGCAAAGGAAATTAACGATGCGGATGGAATGAGGTTTGATACTCAGCTCAACCTAAATGGGGAAGAATAGTATGGATTATTCTTGTGGGTGCAGTATAATCACAAGTGTCCTTCAAAGTATAGGAGAGAGGAGAGGTGACAGTCGAGTGTTGCGAGAAGAACTCAGCCTGCTGATGGTGGCTATGAAGATGCAGCGAAGGGATCACAGGCCAAGAACTATAGGAAGCCTCTGGAAGCTGGAATGGGCAAAGAAACAGAGTCTCCTTTGGAGCCTCCAGAAAGATATGCAGCCCTGTGACACCTTGATTTCAGTCCACTGAGACATGCGATGAACAAGTGTCAGATGATAAATTTGTATTGTTTTAAGCCATTAGGTTGGAGGGAATTTGTTAGAGCAGAAATAGGAAACGAATACAGAACCCAACAGTCAGTTTGACATGGAAATGTGAAGTTTTTGCATTAGGCTTTGTCTTGAGTCATGATCACCAGGAAATCAACAAACACTTGGGAAAAAGAAAATGGAATTCCTCGCTTAAGCAGAAGACATGCTATTCTTTCTGCTTGGCCAGTTAGCTAGCATCCTGGCTCATCTCCTGCATTTTATGTGGTACCCTGTTGGGGATGAGAACAACATTTTGCGATTAAGAGAATTCGTTCCCAGCACATTGTCAATCCCAACACTATTGGGTTGATCTTAATGAAAGACTTGTTAAGTGATGGGCCGTGTAGCTAAAGGCGATTTGGCCAAAAACCCAGCAAAGAGATGGGCAGTCGCCTGTCATGTCCTGTTTTCTGAATACCTAAAGGCCAACTGTTGAAAGACACTTCTCTCTCAATGCCAGGGAAAAAGAAAAAGAAAAAGATGATCCTGCTTTACTTTGATATACTTTGCTGCATTCAAGTTCATTCAAAAACCAGTGTTAGAATTAGAAAAGAATTCCAGAACATGGAGAGTGTGTTTCCAAATCACCAACACACTCACCCGAGAATTAAAAACTAAATTAACTTTGGGTAGAGAGGTGAAAATGGGCAAATATACCTGAGGTCATACATACAGCGGGACCCTGCTTTTCTTTTAAATTGAATGACAGTTCATGTCAACTACAAAAATTAGGCTTTGATGCATCCCTGTGACATCATGTTTTTAAAGATAATGAATGTGCACAGTCTTCAGCACATGGCTACTCTGTATCAGTATCCCTCTATAGGAAGAAACTACTAGACAGAAGAGGGCAGGCTAGAAAGAGAGGTGTTCCTGGCCTAAGGTGGGGTTTGTTAGAGACATTGGTTCTTTCAGTTGCACCCAAACGATTCTTACCACCTGGTGGCCCTCTTACGTTTTCAACAAGTGGCTAATGGGAATGGGCTGCGCTAACTGAACTTCAGGACTGGAGAGGAGCCAGTGGGTGAGCCCTGGGGCGTGGTCTCCTCTGAATGAGCAAGCACATTTTCAACACAATTGGCTGCCTAATCGCGTGTTGCAAACTTGGCTGATGTATTTGGATGTGTAAGCAATTATGTTTCCGCTAAAAGCCTTGGTTGGTAATGCTTTTGTTCTCCATTTCTTACAACTGAACTAACAGAGGGAAGAAATTGGTATGGAAATGGTTTTCAATATGTTTTTGTGTTGCTTTTTAACTTTTTCTTTTGATAACATTTTTCAATCAAGCTGGCCAACTAACCGATCCAAGGTTTATTATACCTGCAAACACCACACAAAATAGGAAACAAAGAGAAAAAGAAACACAGAGGATAATAAAAGTAGTTTTAATAATAGAAAAATGTCTGATGAAAAGGCCTACATGTTTACATTAAACCACATCATTTAAATGTTACTAATTTTACTGAGCACCTCTCTGTATGGGGCACAGTGTAAGTTGAGTACTGAGAATGACTAAGGCATATGGCTCCCAACTTCAAGAAATATTTCTTCAGGTTAGGTGCGGTGGCTCATGCCTGTTATCCCAGCACTTTGGGAGGCCGAGGTGGGTGTATCACCTGAGGTCAGGGGTTCAAGATCAGCATGGCCAACATGGCGAGACCCCATCTCTACTAAAAACACAAAAAATTTAGCCAGGCATGGTGGCAGGTGCCTGTAATCCCAGCTACTCAGGAGGCCGAGCCAGGAAAATCGCTTGGACCCAGGAGGTGGAGGTTGCAGTGAGCCAAGATCGTGCCATTGCACTCCAGGCTGGGTGACAAGACCGAAACTTGAAGAAGCTGAAGATATAACACATCCAGTCTTGGTAGAAGGAGCAGCAAGTAACCACTTTGAACAGAGAGAGGTATTTTGTTTTTTGTTTTGTTTGAAAAGGAACTACAGAAGGAGGTCCAATTGGGGATATCCCAAGGCTCCCCTAAAGGGTCCTTCTATAAACTAAATGTTTGTGTTCCCCTAAATTCATATGTTGAAATCCTAACCCCCAATGTAATGGCGTTAGGAAGTGAGGCCCTTGGGAAATAATTAGATCATAAGTATAAACACCTCATGAGTGGCATTCATGTCCTTATAGTGTCCTTATAAAAGAGACCTCAGAGACCTCTGTCACCTTTTCTGCCATGTAAGAACGTAGCAAAAAGACAGCTGTATGTGAACTAAGAAGAGGACAGTCCCTAGAACCAAATCTCCTGGTACTTTGATCTTGGACTTCTGAGACACCTGAACTGTAAGAAATGAGTTTCTGTTGTTTATAAGGCATTCAGCCTATGGTAATTGATTACCGCAGCCCAAACAGTCTTAGGCAGGTCCTCAAAGAGAAGTGGTCAACTTTAAATATCAGCTAGGCCCCGAATAAAGCCTCAAAAGCGAATAAGAATGGGGCCGCTTGCCTTTCTGTCCCCACTATTTCAGTAACCCCACCCTATTCCCATTTTGCCCCTGCTGACCAGCACGGGCAGCTATGAGTGGGAGGCAAGCCGAGCACCTAGGTGGGAGAAGGTGGCCATGGTCCTCACCACATAGCAGCAGGGCTCCAGGCCGGGCAGGTGTGAGCTGGAGAAGGCCAGAGGTTATCATGCAAAGTCAAGGTCAGGGACTGAAACATGCGACTGTGCTCTACATGTCAAATTGTAATATTTACTTCTCCAAAGTGATGATAGGAATGTCTATTGCCAGAAAATGAGCTAGTAAGTCATGGCACTGGTCCAAATTTGTATCTGGTGCAGATAGCTGCCCAACTAACTAAAGCTCAGAAAGACAGTAAGAGACCAAAATGAATTGCCTCCTGATTCTATTCTTCAGGATATCCTTATCAACTTATGTCTGACACATACAGTCATCCTAGTCAGAAATCTGGGAGCTACCTAAGTTCTCCCTTTTTCTCATCCTCCACATTCACTCTACCATCAAAACCCATAAGATTGTTGCCAAATGTATTTTAAACCATTCCCTCCACTTCATCCCAAACTGTGTCTTAGTTGAAGTCGTCATCAAATCCATCTGGACTACTGCATGCTCCCTTCACCAGATCTGAGCCTCTTGTGTCAGCTTGTGTACCCATTAAATATGCTTGATAGATATACAGATGGTCAGTATATCCGAGCCATTATTCTAATCAGTTATTTTTATTCATTCTTCAAGCTTTGGCTCAATAGTCATCTCCAAGAAGCCCAAACAAGGCCCACACTACGGACTGACTCTACCTACACAATCTGTGCATAACTCTACCTTTGTTGGACTATCAATATATGTACCTATGTCACTCACAACTAACTCTAAATTTTTCAAGGGGAAGAAGACTTCATTTCTGTATGACTGGCTTTTAGTCAATTATCTATCACATAGATGCTTAATAAAAGTTTCCTCGACTGAATTAAGCTTCTTATGTTAAAAAATAAAGCTAAACAATAAATAATAAAGTCATACTATAATAAATTTATTTTTGAGTTTATTATTCTGCATTTGCAACTCCCAGCATTTCATTATCTGTGCAGGTAAACCAGAAGTCATTATGGTAAAGTTCATGAGACATCTTGGGACATGCTTTGTTATTGTCCATCGTAAACACCATGTTACAAATGGCCTTTTGCCATTGTCGGGGTGTTTGCATAAATGCCATTCAGATGGCATTGAGATAGGGAAACTACATATTCCTTCTCAACAACCTCTCTGCCCTGGTAAGGTGTGTATTATGATGAAAGTAAGTTTTACAACAAAGTCTGCCACAAGTACATACCTTCATTAGCAAACAGATACGATGATATTGACTAACCAGTTTTTATAAGATCAGGCATGTTCTTACTCTGACCTTTTAAGCACTCTGAAAAGAGCCAGTTATTAGGTTCATGCAGAGGATAGGATCAGTTAACATACTAGAATCAGGCCAGAAAATTGTCTTAGTCTATTTGGGCTGTTATAACAAAATGCCTTGGACTGAGTAGCTTATAAACAACAGAAACTGATTTCCCAGAGTTCTGGATACGAGGAAGTCCATGATCAAGGTGCCAGCAGATTCAGTGTCTGATAAGAAACTGCTTCTTGGTCCACAGATGGTGCCTCTTGCTCTGTCCTCACATGGAAGAAGGAGTGAGCTACCTCTCTGAGACCTCTTTTATGAGGGAACTAATCCCATTCATAAGGGCTCAACCCTCATGACCTAATCACCTCCCAAAAGGCCCTCCTCCTAATACCATTATCTTGGGGGTTAGAATTTCAACATACGAATTTTAAGGTGACATAAACATTTAGATCATAGCAAGAATCTTCTGGTAAGCATTACAGAAGATCGAATGGAGTTGGTGTCAATCCAAAGATGCTATACTGCTGGCCTGGCCTTGTTCCTACAAGGGCAGAAGGGCCTGCACATTTTTTCTCTAATCAATCACACATTTTTTTTTGATCCTCCTCTGAAGCATCAATATCGCACATTTTTAATTCTACTCATTCAATCAATAAAAGTTCTTACTATTCATTTTGCTAATGAGCAAACTTTCTAGAGAAGATTTAGCTAATGTTATGTCAACTGTTTGTCAAAACCACCTCTGGAAGGTAGAGTCCTGATTAGTCTCTTCCAAAGCTTCCTGGCCATCCTTGGAGTAGTGTTACTAAATAAGAAACTTAAAATAGTATCTGACACCTACGATCTAGTAAAATTAATTTACATACACATATTGTAACCATGTTATCTATTCTAGAGAACATTAAAATAAATTACAGATATAATAACTAAAGTGTAGGAAGAAAATTCTTAAAAGATTAATTTTGGTCTATAGTTTGCTGTTATATTTTTCCTTTCCTCCATTCAACCAGAGGAACCCACACTGCCTGAAGTAGAGTTAGGATTGCTATGGCAGCAATTCCAAGAGATAAATAAGAGCCAGTGTTTTATATTGGCTTCCCAAGCAGACTCTTGAAAGCAAAAGGGAAAGTCCAGCTAAACATAGGAGGTACAGGGCACAGAATTAGATTGGAAAGATAATCACAGGCAGAGGTCAATGGGCCACCCCACCACCTGTGGGAAAGAGGAGGCAATGGGGCTGCATTTTCTGCAATCTAATTTCCATTCATATCCTTTTTCTTTATATTTTGGTCTTAATTGATTGGTAAATGTATCACCCTACTGTCAGCTGACAGACAACCCAAGAGATGGATATATTTAATGAGACCAAACCACAGAAAATAGGAAAAAAAGAACCGTGGAGAAATGAATGACTTTTTGATATTCAAAAGTTGAATCCTATGCAAAGAAGTTTCTGATGACTACGTTTTTAAAAGGTTATATATTTCTTCCTTCACTTAAAAATAACAGCAATGATGCTAACACTTTATTGAGCAATTCTTATGTGCCAGGCCCTTGTCCTGGTACTTATGTACTTAGGATCTTTTCATACTAATTGGGATGCAAGCTCCTTGAGGGTAGGGCTTTCTATTGGTCTTTGTTCACTCCTATGCTTGCCAGGGCCTAGGGAAGGATCTGGTTTGTCATCAACATCAAATAAATATTTGTTGAATAAATGAGTAAACTGACTTATGGAGTCTTCTGTTAGGAAGCTCTGTGAAGTAGATGTTCTCATCCTGCAGTTAAGAAATCTGAACTACTGAACTAGGAAGGCCTCAGGCTTTTATAGATAGATTCAAAATCTACCCAGTCCAATGTGCCATGATTTTTCCTCCTCCTGCCTTCATTTCCTATCTCATTCCTTTATCTACTTCTTTCTGTTTCACACAGTACTTTCAATGCAAAGAGACATAGCCAGCTACTATGACCCATAGCTGCACAGTCCATTAGTGGTGAAATGGCTCAGAAACCAAGATTTGTGATTCTAAACCATCCATTCTCCTCATTCCAACTCAGCTTCTCTCAATCAGAACAAATAACTCATTATTTATTGAAGTTGGATATTGATTAGCTCTCAAAAGCTGCACATATTTGCTTTCTTTTTACCTTTTGAAAAAAATAATTTCTTAGATCATGATTACTGAATTTAGCCATCAGGCTTAGATTTTTAAGAGAGTGAATCAGATGATGTTGAAGCTGAAAGGGACCTTCAAGGATATCTGTTGAAATACTTTTTTTCTACACAGATAAGCAAACTGTGTCACAGAGAGTGAAGTAATCTGTTCAGGGCAACCCACTGAATCAGTGAAAGAATCACAGGAGAAGCTAAGTCTCCAGAGACCTAGTTCAATGCCTTCCACCCCCATGTACTAGACTTGCTTCCTTGATTCAATTAGACACCATTTTAGAATAGGACGTGAGGCCTTTATTTTTATTTTTATTTTTCACAGTATGCTTTTTTAAAAAAGTAGCAATAGGGGAAATTCTGTGGCAATTTTCTATCTACCCTGTAGGCCTGAAACATCCTTTAAGTTTCCCTGCTACATTTGCTTGCTTTGCTATTTAGGATTTTGTGAATGTTTCTCTTAAGGCCCGACTTCAATCTGGATTCTTAGAGCAGGTTCTCATTCCATAGTTCTAAACCCTAAAATGAATGTTAGAAATTTAATCCCAGGTAGAGGGACGAGGAATTTTAAGAGGTCTTTTTTTTTTTTTTTTTTTTTTCTGAGACAGGATCTCACTCTGTTGCCCAGGATGGAGTGCAGTGGCATGATCTCAGCTCACTGTAACTTCTGCCTCCCGGGTTCAAGCAATTCTCCTGTCTCAGCCTCCCAAGTAGCTGAGATTGCAGGTGCCCACAACCACGCCCAGCTAATTATTATTATTATTTTTATGTATTTTTAGTAGAGACGGGGTTTTGCCATGTTGGTCAGTCTGGTCTCAAACTCCTAACCTCAGGTAATCCACCCACCTCAGCCTCCCAAAGTGCTGGGATTACAGACATGAGCCACCACATCCAGCCAAGAAGTCTTCTAATATCAACTCCTGAAGTTTCATTCGTGAACATATCAACTACTTGTTTGGACAACTACATGTTGGCATCAAACTCCTTAATCCAGTATCTTTCAAGAAAAAAAAATCCTTGCCAACTCTTGAGCTTAACACTGCCTAACTGGCCTGAGGAGCCCAGGGGTCCATGGAGGAATGGTGAAAAGCAAGAAAAGTGGCAAGAGGGTCTGAGGGGGATGTTAACATCAACCCTCAGGCCACTTGTGATGCACAGCCAGAAATTCCTCTTACACAGTAAGAACAATACAGAGAGAGACTTCAAGTGAGCCGGTTCTGTCCATTGAACTTGGATATACTTGTCAGTGCTGGTTCCTTGATGAAGAGGAGCCTGTTTCCCTCAGAGCCTAATAACAGGCACAGCTGACTTACACAACTGAGACTTTGGCAAGAGGGTGGCGATGATGATGGTGAAAGGAGAAGGTAGAAGGCCTGTCACCCAATATCTGAAGCATGATGCTAAATAGGAAAAGGACTTTCACCCCTTTTAAGTTGAGAAAGAAACAGAGACAGCATTGTGGTGTTACAGTCGTATTTACAAGGTTATTAAAATTTAATAAGTTTTTCCTCTACCTAGAACGACTCAAGTTATCTTCAGATCCAGCCCAGACTTGAAGAGAATGGAAGCCAAGCTCTTATGCATCAGGGAAGGTTTGAGGCTGTTAACCTGCAAGAGTAAGTCCAATGAGAGAGAGAGTGAGCTTTATATGACAAAACAAGTAACATCAGTTTTGTCTTGCAACCGTTGACCACAAAACGCCTTTGTCAAAATGCAATTTAACACAATAACATGAAGTAGATTCTCCTATTCCAGGAAGAAAGATGATGAGCAGAGGTGGGGCAGGATCTTGTCAGAAGGAGTGGCCCTGTGGTGGCAGTCTCTCCAGAGACTCCAGTGGTGATGGAGGGGTGGCATCAGCAGGCTGCGGGGACCCCAGCTGTAGCTGCACAGGTAGCATCAGGCAGCGTGGGGAGATTAGGGGGGCTGAGCAGGGACTGGCATGGCCGGCTGTGGGATGCTGTGAGCTATGCTGCGGGCCTCATGCACACAAGAATGAGGGCCTCGGGAACCAGGATCTGGGAGCTTGAATAGCAGGAATTGTATCCAGAGGTTACTGCTCGGACAATTATTCATGCCACCTACCCCTCTGTCCAGGTGCGATCTAAGAAACATGGTTAGATAAACGTGGCTAGTTTCCAGCTTAGACTCTTCATTAAGGGAGGGTTTCAGGGGTTCTCATCCCAGGTGTCTTCATTTAGTATGAGAGGAGGGGAAATAGTTTGAACTGGAACTATTCCCACTAAGGATTTTTGAGAAAAACATAGCTTTCTCCCAGAGTTCACTTCTACATGGCAGAGATCTCACACTGATCCAAAGGCTTGGCTAGAAATGAGAGAATAAGAAATCTGTCTTATAACCCAAAGAGGTCGAACTTCAGCCTTCCGTGAAAGAGCCTCCTGGGTGCAACTTAGCAGGTGTCTTAGCTCCCTAAGAATGGAATAATATTAGATAGTCCCTGAGTACCTATCAAGTGTAATAACATTTAGATATTTATGTGTAACAGAAATTCACCAAATGTAAAATTTCCACTGATTACACTTTCCACATACTTTGTTTTAGTGCCTAATATGCCAATTTGAAATTATTCCCAGCTCATAGACCCTATCCACTGATAAGCCTCATGGTTTTAGACCACAGTATGAATACCTCTCTGGTCTCATTGCCATCAAGAAACCAAAAATGAATTGAACAATCAGTGGCCCTCCTGTTCTCGTGGCAGAAGTCAAGAGTAGATGAAGGTACATTTTTCTTGTACAGTGTGGGTACGGCCTCAGAGTCCATCATCAGGTATTTACTGAGCCTCTACCATGTGCCAAGCACCCCAGGCAGACAATGTGCATCCATGTTAGAGTTGGCAAATGAAATGAAACCAGTTTCACATTTCAGATCCAGAGCCTGCATTTGATCTTACTTTTGTTAGACCTTGTGTGGACTAACACAATCTAGCTTGTTAGTGTCCCATCACTGCTCTCTTTCCAATGGGCTGGAACAGGAAGCCCCTCAGACAAAAAAGGGCTGCGTTTTAGCTCAGTCATGAACATACAGAATTATTCAATATGGGTAGTATTTTCCTAAAAGTCAAAAGGCAAGTGAGTGGATGTTTTGGTGACTCACTGAGAATGCAAAGCATATTGATTTGTAGTTCACCTTTTGAATAGTTACAATGCTCTATAAACAAAATGTTGCTACCTATTAACCTCCTGATGAACTTAAATGTAATTGCCTGAGACCTGAGTTATGAAAAATGAATTATTCTGTTAAAGCCATAACTTTGGAATTCTTTGGCACACAACATGAAAATTTTTTCCCTCCGATCTCTTTGGATGCCTGATCTCAAGGTGACTGTCTCTCAAATTTTACAGATCATATGTACTTTTCAAATGACCCAGTGATTTTTTTCTAAAAGCTAAAAATAATTTTTGTGTCAAAATGCCCTTCCTTAGAAAATTTTAGGACACTAATGCTCAAGACTATTCTTTTAGCAAAATGACACCTATTGACATGCTCATTATCCAATAATAAGTTTTAAATTTATGCAGAGGGCTAAATTAATCAGATATTTTCATTTTGTGGTGGAGACTATTTTTAAAACCATGGGATATATATTGATGAAATAAATATTGTCAAATAACACAAATAACTGATTATACATCACAATGAGTATTAAATAAACCTTCCTCAATGGTAAATAAGCAGAATATACTGGAGAAATAGGTGTCTCACTCAGACTGAAGACAATCAAGAATTCTGGATTACTGCATGTGGCTCACATAGCATTTGTGGTTATTGGGAAAACAGTGGGATTTAAAAATTTATGTTTAATTATCTGCAAATCTTCTTTTTAAAAAAATTAACTTTGAAATTAACTGATTTCTATTATTAGAGAGCCCAAAACTATAAACAAATGCATGGTACTGCTAGCATGCATTTGATATTATTATAAGACTTTCAACATCTAGGTTTAATATTTGCAGATGAAACATTTCTATTGAGCCTAAACCCTATTGAGGCTGGGTTATGGTTTCTTGTGGATTAACTATATAGGAGTTCCTTTTTTTGGTGAAGGACATTAAACAAAACATTTAAATAATGGTGCACAGTTCAACTCCAAAGACTCAGTTAGATGCTCACCAAATTTTCCTTAGCTTTTGTTCTCTGTGAAGCTTAATCTTTTGGCTTATGGAAGGTATGCAAATTTATGATCATAATAACTTTATATTAGAAGTGACTTTTAAAATTTTTATCACTTTTCCCTGTGACTTCTCCTGAGTTTTTCCCCCCAGCACATTTGATGAAAGAGGATTGGTAATTTTAAAATGTTGCATTTTCTATAGCACCCTATCAATATACTTCAAGGAAAGCAGGGAGGCCAGGTCCGGTGTCCTTTCTACATGTCACATTTCCCATGACTCCAGGGCTGTTTGCAGCCTCCACAAGGAGGAAGAGAATGGTGGCTTAGGGGCTTTGCATCCGTGGATGTTATCATGGGAAGGTGAAGCTGTTCTACACAATTTCCACAGGGCAATAGCAAATTGCTATTGAGCACAAAGAGGATCTACAAGTGATTGAGAAGGGAATCACATAGCTAGTCCAGTTTCAAACTGATAACCTCTTCAGTGCTATAATCATGACACGAAGAGTTGAAAAAATACATATTATGTCTGGTCATAATAGGAACATTTTCTTTAATAATCCTTTTCATTTTTTCTTTCTCTTCACTATCCCCTCTGGATGTGAATATTCACGGTCAAACCTTTGATCCCAATGATCCTCAAACATGAAAAGAGGAACAATTTTTGTAATGTGGATGTTTAAATTTTCTATATGAGTGCTGAAAACTATAGATCCATGAAGTAGGAGGATAAGATCAGCTTCAGCTTTAAGAAAGAGATTGACTGATATTTATTCAAAGATTTTTAAGTGAACCTTCACAACAGAGTGTGAAACTGATAATGTATATCTAGAGCTTAAGGTTCTGATTTTGTTTTCTTCCTGGCATAGGTGTGTGAGTGCCTATGTGTATATATTGGCTTAGTAATACGGCTATCACCTGTAAGGTGCAAATTTCCCAGAAAATTATAAACTCTTTCTTTTACTACAGCTGGTCTTTCCATTTATTCAGGTGTCACACAGTTTCTTTTAGCCTGTGCTCATGGCAACTGAACATACGAGGGTGAAGGGAACAATACATCAAATTGTGGGTAAAGCTACACCTTATTTTCTCAAGTCACACATTCTCTTATAGTTATCTTGTATCTTGGTGTTTACAGTTTTCCATGCAGTTTAAAAACAAACAAACAAAAAAGAGGAAGGATGGAAAGATAGAGCTTTTATGTTCTTTTCCTTCATCAGCATTTGAACATTAGGATTTGCCTTAATATGTTTTTGTAAAATATTTCAAACAGTAGGGAGTTAGATGCTTGGCTTTCATGACTCTTGTTCAAGGAAATACTTAAAAGTGTGACTTGTCATCTGTATTTCTCATCTGCTTAGATTTTTAAGTGGACATCTTTTTTGTGTTATTTTAAAAATTCAGAAGTAATTGCGTGACCAACTTTTTACAAAGCACCTGAATCCTCCATTGATTCAACAACACGAAATACCTGGGCAACAAGTGTTGTCAACTATAGGATGACATGAATTTAGGTTTAAGTACAAAACATTTGCCAAATCAGTTTTACTCATTTCTTGTTACTTCTAATCTTCAAATAATTCTCCTTAAAGTATAGAAAATGCTCAGACTGGATTCACATCCTGGTATATAGCCTTTAGTAAGTTAGCAAAATACACTGGATAGGGTAGATTGGTAATCATTTACTTTCAACTAATTGACAGTGAAAAAAATCTAATGTTCAAGAACATTAATCCTCGTGTTCATATTTCTTTTAAAGCCATTTTTTAATCCTGTGGAAAGTTCTTTAGTCAAGTTACCGTTTCACTAGGATGATTAAGTTATGCACAAAATTAAAAAATTTCAACAGATTCATTTTCCTTTTACTTCTGATTGTGAGGAATTTCAGAATTTTGGTTAACAAAAGAAGCAAACTTTCCTTATTCAGAGGCTGTATCTTGCCTGTTTTTTCCACTAATATGGGTCTGGAACAGATCTCTAATATCCTAAAAAGCATTTCCTTGGAGGCTACTTACCTATCTCTGATACATTCCCCTAAACCATGGCTGCATGCTGTGGCTGTGACTGATATTTAAAGGAAAAAAGAAAAAGACAATAAAGCAAAAAAAGTAGTAAAGTTAAAAAGAGTAATCATGTTTTCCCCTGGCATTTTTTAATGTTCAGAATTTATAATGTAAAATTTTATCAGAATAAAAACATGAAAACATGAGATGATTGTGTGGGTAGGCAATCTGGAACCTGAAGACAGTTTTTAATGGAATGCATTTGACAAGCAGCCTCCATCTTTATTGACTACATTTGAGTATGGTCTGGTTTATGAATCCCCAATCCCTAAGAAAATGATTTTAAACAAATTATGGGACATGTGTACATAAATTTATGACTTGGCTCTGGCATGGAAGAATGGTCTCTCCGAAAGAATAAAATCCTAGTGGTTATAAATGGGTCAAAAAGAATTAGACTTTTTTATTTATACTTCAGAAATGTAATCAAGTGAATGAAATGGTTTCATATACATTTTTACATCCAACAGCAGTGACACACTGTTCATACATTAGTTCTATAGTAAAATGTACATCCTTCTTTTTTGCTAAGTAAGATATGTCAAGTGTTTATGGACAAAACCAAACAAACAAAACAAAAAAAAAAAACCTTTCATTGCAACCTGAACAAGCGAAATAACAAGGGTAAGCCATGTTCCTTTCAATAGCTTTACAGACTTAATAAAGCTATTGTCCAAATGTGTGTTAATATTGGCATGTGTAAGATGAAGTCTCAAAATTCTCAAAAATGTAAATGTCCAACTTGAAAACTTTACAAACTATCGTATTGGATTTTGCGACTGAATCTGCCCAGGGACATTAAAGTCCAGGATGGTTTATTTAAGTGTACTTCTGTAGCTCTATTCCTAGCTGACTATTCTTCGATTCCCTAATCACAAAGAAATGCATTCTTATGAAGTTAAGCAGCTGTAGACACAGAATGCTGATGACTTTTTCTCCATATCTGAGTTACCTAAAGAAAACCCAGTTAGTGGTAATTCTGCCAAATACTTGTAACATTCACATACAATTTTAATTGATTTTCAAACAGTACAACTGTGCCCTGAATCCAACCACATAGAATATAAGCCTTAAGCCCCCTAGGTTTAAGCAATTGTGTCTTTGTAGACTAAAACTATGTAAAATAAAATCTGATAACTCCCTGGTGTTAGAGGTAGACAGTTTTCTTTCAAATCCTAGGTTTGGTCCTTTATTTTATTCAGCAGTGAAAGCCATGAATACAGAACGAATAACAGCTGTTACAATTCTCAACCATGACTTCTAACGTCAGAGAATTCAAAGTATGAACATAGTACACAGTAATGAAAAGTATCAAAAATTAGTTTACCTCAAAAAAGATAAATAAAACAGGTATATTCCACCAATACATAAACAGATGTTTGTGCTACAGTTTAAAATTTGCCGTATACAAAAGATCATAGTCCCCATAATCAGCTTATGATAGAAGCAAGAATACATGAGCCATTTAAATTGTCAGACATTATGCTTTATAAGGTATGCACAGAAGTTCAAGCAATAAATACATACATTAGTTCAAAGCCTTACAATAGCTACGCAAAGCAGATGCAGAAAAGCAGATTTGCTATTACTAGCAAGCAATGATATAAGAGTAAAAATTCATGAAATGCATTAAAGCAACATTTTTCTTAGAAAAAGTCTGGTCATTTATGGGTCCACCAACATTTTTACATAATATGCACAATTATCAAAATACAGACCAAGCATTTCAGAAAACTCCAAAAAACCTAAAATCTATTTTCAAAGCAATTGCAGTTTTGGAGGTTTTTCTGGTATAATGTGCAAGCAGCTATTTTTTAAAATTGTATTCATATAAAACCCATGCAAAACTCTACAGGTATATGCATTCTGTGGCTGAGACTTCCTTTCAAAAGTTTTCTAACTGAGGTATGCATACTTTAGCATTGTAGTCTTAGGCCACCCTCCTGATGGTACAACTCTCACAGTTACTTCCAGTCCATCAAAGCCTTTTAAACATGCACCTGAAAGACCCATTTTTCCTTTCAGATAATCCTTACAATAGGATCTTAGATGACTGAAAACCATCCTTCACCGTACCCATCTTTCTTTTAATACCATATTGTAAACTTCCAGTTCGTTGATCATGACCCAAAGACAAACATAATGAAAAGTAGCAGTTACTGTGACGTTCTCACGTTTCATGCAATCTGCCATAATTGTTCTAATTTTTTTCTTTTTTTTCTTTTTTTTTTTCTTTTTTTTTTTTTTTGCAGAGGTAGAAGCTTTCAGAAAGCCTTTTGGGTAAGTGGGAAAACCCTTTTGAAAGCCGTTATGTCCTTTTATTTGGTGTGATAGATGACTGGGTATCTCTCTAACTCTATTTGCTGACTTCAGCAAAGAATCAATGATGAGCTTAGTTTGCAAGAACCGGTTCCATCACATGGAACTGGTACGTATGTTAAGCTCTAGCAGCCACCTTCTGTCAAAACTGTTTGTAAAGCAATAACCATAATCAGGTTATGAGGTCCCTTGGTTGGGGGAAAAAGTATTATCAAGACTTGGCACAGCACATGAAAAGCAACACGTAAAGTTTCTAGGTTTTAAGCAAACATCTGACTATGCTATTTTCAACTACACCATAACTCATTATCATAGTTTTGGGGTTTGGAGTTGTCAAGAAAACCAGCATTCCAACAATTTGGCCTGTGCAAGTCTTTGAAGGGAGTGTATTGTTAGTGTTAATATCCCGTATAAGCAGAGGCAGAATTATATGTAACTTTGGTTTGACTGAAAATAAATACCATGGACTACAATTGCTATAATCTTTGCTTTCAGTGTAAAAACTCAGCTAGATCACTTTAAAATCAATATGAAATTAATTTTTGGCTTTACTAGACCTTTTATGTTTGGTTCCTACTTTTTGTTTTTTCATTATAACTTAAGACTATAAAAAAATAGTACACAACAAAGATTAAGACCATACAAGACATCTTCTAACAACATGTATTCACCACCGAAAATAACTGACTGAATGAGGAAAAACAAAAACACAAAGTACTATATATATATAACAATATGCAATCTGCATTTGCATCAAGTACATAATCGTTTTGGTCAGTGATCCACATTTGTTGCTTTCTAGCATATCATAACTTCCACTGCAGATTTTGTCCTCACCTCTGTCTTTAATGAAAGCAAATCTTCATTGCATTTAGATGGACTTTTGGCCTCAGAAGATTACTCTGTGACTGAATTAACTTTTTTTAGTTGTGGTTTTTTGTCATATTTGTTTCTTTGTTTAGGGCTAAATGAAAAGATCCCAGAGGTCATCAGAAAACAGCAGGTAGTTCATGGAAAAGGTTCCTTTGTACTAATTGAAGTTACAGAAGGCTGACCAAAGCATGTGGCTGCTTCTGTCCTTGAGCTCTTGGCCATGGTTAGAGTTGGCTTTGGTTTGCAGCTGTAGCCTTTGACTGTGTTTGCAGGTAGACAAAGCTTTATCACAAGGAGGTAAAGAGTACAGTTGTAAGATCTATGCAGATATGCAAATGTTTCTATGGTGCTTGCACAGATAATGTTAGCTTAGGATTGCACTTTACATCTTAACACTAACAGCACAGACTGGAAGCCTAAGGTTTTAGATGGTTGCAACAGTCTAATTACTGTGTTTTGTATAACTAACTTATGTCATTTACAGTTGGTGGCACCAACATAAAAAACTAATGTTCTGTTGTTTAAAATTCAGCTAGATACAAGCAGTGACACTAATTTCTGATGCTACTCCTGTGCAAATTAAAAACAATAGCAACAAGTTGAACTTGACCAGCAATTGTTTCTAACATTACAACTACTGAATGCTGGAAAATTCACATTAATGAAACTAACACTATTTTTGGCAGTATATGAGGCGCATTTGCTTTCTACAGGACATGTATCCTCATATTCAGTCATTTCATGAACCCTTAAGAGCCACATTTTTTAAATGGGCAAAGCCATTATAGAAAGAACAGTTCATTTTTTTTTCCAAGAAAATCAGTTTTTGTCTTTTTTTTCTAAAAAAAAAAAAAAAAGAAGAAAACAAGCAATTTGCCTGTTGGTACTGAATCCCAAAGGGCTGGCTTAGTAAGTTCCTTTAGGGCTGTCTCCTTTATCCATGCTTAATAAATAGTCACAGTAAAAATTTGTCAAATATTCATGGTTGTGGAGTGGTTATGAAGGTCAGTGATATGTCCCTTCACGCTGAGGTTTCACAAGTCAGTTCTCATTCCAGATCTTCAGATAAAGGCTCTTCTTCAATCTCTCTGTCGTCTTCTAATTCTGGACTGTGATTAGCTGTTGTCACTAAGGACATTGGACAGTCTTCATCCTCTGCAATCACTGGCTCTTCCTTGACATGGATTGAGTGTCTGAAAAACATGTAGATGCACCAAAATTTTACTAAGTAACTAACAGAGTTTGGCCAACTTTGCAATGAGGAGGTCAA